>OY751322.1:6257080-6337080 GCA_963564615.1 Rhorus exstirpatorius
GAGAGAGAGAGAGAGAGAGAGAGAGAGAGAGAGAGAGAGAGAGAGAGAGAGGAGAGAGAGAGAGAGAGAGAGAGAGAGAGAGAGAGAGAGAGAGAGAGAGAGAGAGAGAGAGAGAGAAGAGAGAGATGAGAGAGAGAGAGAGAGAGAGACAAACAGAATTAGTGAATACTCGCACAAAGAAGAGAGCTCAATAACTATGCTTGTGCTCTCTGCTGTAGCTCTCTGTTAAACATCGAGCTCACTTCTTGGCCTTTTTTCAAAATATAATTTTCGTTCATAACGAAAACTATTTTCAAGGCAGGAGATGAATTTTCAACCCAAAATCCAAGTATATAGCCCCTCGATCCCAACTATTGACATAGTCATACGGAAAAACACCTTTTCCTGTCAATAGAATGCATTCGGCCTCGCTATCTTCGAATCTCCAACGCTATGTAACTCTCTACCGGCGAAGTACAAAACGATGAATTCATGGCTCGAACGAAATTTTCATGGAATACGATGGAATGCAGGCTATACACCATATGATGCCACCGGAACAATAATTCGAGCTATCTTGAAAAAAGCTAGAACCATCTACGTGAAGGGATTGGAGAAGAGGATATGGTTAGCGCAATTCACGGATTCGTCGGCGCATATTGTCGATATGGAAACTCTCGATTGTCCATCATTGCAGAAAATATCAAACAATAAAGGATGTTCTCATCATCCCCATGACTCAAAATATAATTGTGCCAACGCAAACGTGAAATCTTTAAGGAGCTGGTACATAAGGCATTGTGTAAACGCAGGATTTTTGAAATAAATATAAACATTTTATCGAAAAATATATGTGTGTTTTTTTAATGAAATAAACCATAGGAAATTGTTTTACATATTTGGTTTCAATCCAACTTATACATTTCGCACCACACGTCATCTATAATGTTTTTTTTTACTTTTTCAACAATGTGCACTTATGGATTCAAACACTTTTTTCATTGCCACCATCGTTCGCGTAGAGTCACGACCCCATAGTAGGCGCGATGGATTGATGGTTTGATGGCGTCAGATGCGTTTGAATTCTACGCTGTTGTACTTCCCACCGAAGTAATTCATGTAGAGTTGATTTGCATGCGCAGCGTCAATCATCTCTTTGAATATTTCCTTATTCTCGTCGAACGCCTTCACGAATCTTGCAGGTAAGAATACAAAGAATTCGTTGGTGATATCCGCCACGATCCTCCTCCTGAATTTCGTTTCGACTATTCTCAGGTCGGAGATCGGATGATCTGCCTGAACGGAGAGTTCAGCCAATTTTTTTGTTGGCAAAAATTCCGCCATTATTCCCACCTTGTTGATACTTGCGAAATCCATTTCGACTTATTGATGTATTTTTTTTTTTAATCTGTTTGTGATGAATCCCAGATCCTCTCTCCAACGTATAAGATTTTTCACTTCTTCAATATTTTTCAAAAGCAGGAGCAATCGTTTTTTCAGCTCACGTTGCTTATCTTGCATGTAAGCGGTTGCAGTTCAGGCGTGCATCTTAAGCTTATATATGCCTTCCGAATTCCAAACCCCCCACCAACTCTCAATTCTAGGACCCAATAGGATTTTCCACACTTTCCTCCGCCCACACTTTGCTGCGACACATTTGACAATTCCGTACAGAGGGTGCAGGGCCATCGATATGAGTCATGATGTGGGGCGCATTCCAATGCTACATACAAGGCAGATATGACATAATTTCGGCGTCTGCACGAAGATTTTCCGGTAAACGATCATAAAACATATGAATTGATCGACTAAAATATTTTAAAATCATAGGCTTCGTTATATTCTTAAGATCACCCCTTGATAATTCCAACGGATAGTTGGCTCCGAGAACACCATCAGAATATCCATCCATGTTGATAGCAAGAACGCGACTAAGCGCGTCATAGCGGCATTCCATGAACATCAAAGCCTCATTTTCCGACGGTTTGTCAAAATTTCTGGCGTCATAGTCGGCACTTTGCACGTATATCCACCACTGTGCAGGCTCAAGCGTGTTCAGACATGCAATATAGCAACATCCGCTCTCGAAGGCTCGAGGGTTCGAAACACGTTGAAACACGTCGATGACGCATATTTAATCAGTATTGCATTTTCCGTCAAATTTTTTCTTCATCAATACAGATTCAATCAGCTTACCGCATTTTTCAATTCTTAATCTAAATCGCTCACGATCACGTGCTACTTCTTCCCACCGGCCTCGGCGAGCGGCTCTGTACGCATAATCCCATGCATACATTACATGAATTTTAGCTCGAGTATCGAATCGAACGTGCTTTTCCATATTTTAAATCTGCTCTTCATCCCAATTTCATCGCGGTTTGACAAAGGATCCAGCGCGACACCCTGCGCTATTCACGCACCAGTCAGTGATGGGGAAACGCTTATATACATGCAGCCTGAAGAATAGCTGTAAGGGACACTTGATCGTTTTTCTTTCAGGTATCAAGGAGCAGCCATGCCCTATCATAGGCGCCTCTAAGATTTTATGACCTCATGATTGAACCTTTTCGAGACTGCGGTCGGACACTTAGCACGTGACCAGTAGTGATTTATGACAGGTAATGAGAGCGCAACAGGCAGACGCGCCAGTTAAGTGACATTCGAATGCCATCGTAAGATTACGCAAAGTGCACTCTGCCGATAGAATTGACGACATTCCAATGCTATTTTAAAAGGTAAGGCGAAAATGATGCACTGAGATTAACCTGTCGCGACAAGCATATATCCCTCTTTTACGCTTACAAGGGTAGCACTGCAGGGGGTAGCGTCGCGGTGGGCTTTTATGACCTCACGATTCGGCCTTTTCCAGGCTGCAGTCGGACACCTAGCACGTGACCAGCAGTGATTTATGACAGGAAATGAGGAGGCGACGGACAGACGCGCCAGTTAAGTAGCATTCCAATGTCTTTGTAAAGATTACGTAAAGTGCACTGAGATTAACGTGTCTCGACAAGCATATCCCCTCTCTTAAATTTACAAGGGTAGCCCTGCGGAGGGTAGTGTCGTGGGCGGTTGAAAAATCTAACGCTCCATTCTGCTATTTACCTGTTAGAGATAGCGGCATTCCAATGCCACCCTCAAAGAAGCCGCCCCCCCCCCCCCCCACTCTTGACCCGCAAAATATTAGGCGCACTCCGGTTGTCAGATACCCCCCCCCCCCGATCGACTCCGTGCATTCGGACTCTTAAAGATAGCCCCCCCACCCCCCGGGTTCGGGTCTCGGCTAAGTGGTTCATGTCTGAGCTAAAAAATGTCGGTAAATGTCGGGGTAGGGATCTTGAGTTAGAACTGTCCTTGTTACACTACTTTTGTTTTTCGACGTCTCAAGCAGTCAGTCTTTCACAATGAATCGACGAGCAAACATTGCGGCGTATACGCACCAAGAGTACTTGGATATGATAGGGTGTTATTATATCGAACAACATCGGGCTCGACCGGCAAGAGAGCTATATCGAGAAAGATATCCTCATAGGAGGATATCGAGTGCGAACACGATTGTGGCGCCTTATCATCGAGCATACGATTTCGGCACTCTCGTGCCGTGACGAGGGCAAGACGGCGGGGCACCAATGACGGTTTGCACCCCCGACAACGAGGAGCGAATTTTGGAGGCGTTCGAGGAGAACCCGGAAACATCGACGAGGATTGTTGGTCGATCATTAGACATTAATCATCGTATAGTTCATGAAGTGTTGTGTGACGATGGACAGAGGCCCTGGGCTATAAATCCGGTACAGGTTCTCGAAGACAATGATCCACCGATCCGAATGCGGTATATTGCGGTGCCTGGGCGAGTAGCTAGATAGGAAGCAAATTTTCTGTTTCGAATTTGTAGCGCTATTCTAAGATACATTTTTTTTTTTTTCTTTTTCGTTCAAAGTTCAAGCACACGGCCATACAGCCCCTTAAAAATTCGGAATAAAATGTCCCCGGGCAACCAGCTAAATCGAGAATAAATCTTTTCTTGAAAATTTGTTACGCTATACTATGATAAGTTTTTTTTTTTTTTTAAGTTCAAGCCAGGCTCCTGGTCGCACACACCCTCAAAAATTCAAAGAAAATGTCCCAGGTTGACTAGCTAATTAAAATTAAAATATTCTATGGCGAATTTGTAATGCTGTCTTCTAATCGGTTTTTTTTTCCTTTCGGAGTTCAAGCCAGGCTCCTGGCCAAAGATTTCTTAAAAATTTGGAAAAAATATATCCAGGCGACTGGCTGAATCGAAAGAAAACCTTCTGTTTCGGAATTGTAACACTATGCTAAAATACGTTTTTTTTTTTTTTTGAAGTTCAAGCCAGGCTCCTGGTCGCACACGCCCTCAAAAATTAAAAAAAAATGTCTCAGGTTGACTAGCTAATTAAAATGAAAATATTCTGTGGCGGATTTGTAGCGCCATCCTCAAATCGATTTTTTTTCTTTCGGACTATGAGCGCGGCTCCTGGCCAAAGGATTCTTAAAAATTATGAAAAAATATCTCCGGGTGACTAGCTAAATCACGAGAAAATCTTGTGTTTTAAATTTGTAACACTATCCTAAAATACGTTTTTTTTTTTTTTTTTTTTTTTTTCCGAAGCCAGGCTCTTCGCCAAATACCCCTCAAAAAAATATTAGGAACACATGTCTCCCGGCAACTAGCTAAATTGAGAAGAAATCTTCTCTTGCAGATTTGTTACGCTATCGTATAATACGTTTTTTTTCTTTTAAAGTTCAAGCCAGGCTTCTGGTCGCACACGCCCTTAAAAATTGAAAAAAGAAAAATTTCTAAGGTTGACTAGCCAATTCGAATGAAAATATTCTGTGACGGATTTGTAAAGCCATCCTCAAATCGGTTTTTTTTTTCTTCCCCTTTTCGAAGTTCAAGCCAGGCTCCTGGCCAAAGATTTCTTGAAAATTCGGAAAAAATGTATCCAGGCGACTAGCTGAATCGAAAGAAAACCTTCTGTTTCGGATTTGTAACACTATGCTAAAATACGTTTTTTTTTTTTTTTTTCGCAGTTCAAGCCAGGCTCCTGGACAAAGATTTCTTAAAAATTCGGAAAAAATATATCCAGGCGACTGGCTACATCGAAAGAAAACCTTTTGTTTCGGATTTGTAACACTATGCTAAAATACGTTTTATTATTTTTTTTTTTTCTTTTTCGAAGTTAAAGCCAGGCTCCTGGCCAAAGATTCCTTGAAAATTCGGAAAAAATATATCCAGGCGACTAGCTGAATCGAAAGAAAACCTTCTGTTTCGGATTTGTAACACTATGCTAAAATAAGTTTTTTTTTTTTTTTTCGCAGTTCAAGCCAGGCTCCTGGCCAAAGATTTCTTAAAAATTCGGAAAAAATATATCCAGGCGACTAGCTGAATCGAAAGAAAACCTTCTGTTTCGGATTTGTAACACTATGCTAAAATACGTTTTTTTTTTTTTTTTTTTTTTTTTTTCGAAGTTTTAGCCAGGCTCCTGGCCAAAGACTTCTTAAAAATTCGGGAAAAATGTCTCAAGGTGACTAACTGAAACGGAAGGAAACCTTTTGTTTCGGATTTGTAACACTATTCTAATGTTGTGCCCGCGAATTTCGTCACGTGGGGATGAAATCGTCGAGGACGGGTTTGTGGGTGATTGTCAAGGTTGAGTAAATCTCCAACTCGAGTATTACAAAAATACAGTCTAGTTTATTCGATGATGATAAAGTATTGGTTACAATGTTCTTGATTATTTTGCCTTGAGACCGACTGACTGCAATTTGACCATAGCTTCCGCTAAGGATAGCTCGCTTTATTGAACAGCCCTGTTGCCGACCAAAGTCTGCCTTTTTATATTATTCCTGTAATGACTTTTCGTTCAATTTTCTGGAGAGGTGGAATCATACGAACCTCGCTTGACGACGTGTGTCTCAAAGTGACCTTTAAACTGCTGACTTTGCACACTTGCAAAGTCACCTTCAAACTGCTGTGTTTGCACAATCAATGGCTAAGTTAAATATAATTATACGTGATGAAATCGCGGCACAACACTAAAATACGTTTTATTTATTTATTTTTTTTTCGCAGTTCAAGCCAGGCTCCTGGCCAAAGATTTCTTAAAAATTCGGAAAAAATATATTCAGGCGACTAGCTGAATTGAAAGAAAACCTTATGTTTCGGATTCGTAACACTATGCTAAAATACGTTTTTTTTTTTTTTTTTTTTTTTTTTTTTTCGAAGTTTAAGCCAGGCTTCTGGCCGAGTACCCCTAAAAAAAAATTAGCAAAAAATGTCCCCGGGCATCTAGCTAGCCGGGCATCTAGCTTCTTAAAAATTCGGAAAAAATGTCTCAAGGTGACTAACTAAAAAGGAAGGAAACCTTTTTTTTCGGATTTGTAACACTATCCTAAAATACGTTTTATTCATTTTTTTTTTTTCGCAGTTCAAGCCAGGCTCCTGGCCAAAGATTTCTTAAAAATTCGGAAAAAATATATTCAGGCGACTAGCTGAATTGAAAGAAAACCTTATGTTTCGGATTCGTAACACTATGCTAAAATACGTTTTTTTTTTTTTTTTTTTTTTTTTTTTTTCGAAGTTTAAACCAGGCTTCTGGCCGAGTACCCCTAAAAAAAAATTAGGAAAAAATGTCCCCGGGCATCTAGCTAAATCGAGAATAAATCTTTTCTTGCACATTTGTTACGCCATACTATGATAAGTTTTTGTTTTTTTTTTTTTCAACCCAGGCTCCTGGTCGCACACGCCCTCAAAAATTACAAAAAAAGTCTCTGGTTGACTAGCTAATTAAAATGAAAATATTCTGTAACGGATTTGTAGCGCCATCCTCAAATCGATTTTTTTTCTTTCGGACTATGAGCGCGGCTCCTGGCCAAAGGATTCTTAAAAATTATGAAAAAATATCTCCGGGTGACTAGCTAAATCACGAGAAAATCTTGTGTTTTAAATTTGTAACACTATCCTAAAATACGTTTTTTTTTTTTTTTTTTTTTTTTTTTTTTCCGAAGCCAGGCTCTTCGCCAAATACCCCTCAAAAAAATATTAGGAACACATGTCTCCCGGCAACTAGCTAAATTGAGAAGAAATCTTCTCTTGCAGATTTGTTACGCTATCGTATAATACGTTTTTTTTCTTTTAAAGTTCAAGCCAGGCTTCTGGTCGCACACGCCCTTAAAAATTGAAAAAAAAAAAATTTCTAAGGTTGACTAGCCAATTCGAATGAAAATATTCTGTGACGGATTTGTAAAGCCATCCTCAAATCGGTTTTTTTTTCTTCCCCTTTTCGAAGTTCAAGCCAGGCTCCTGGCCAAAGATTTCTTGAAAATTCGGAAAAAATGTATCCAGGCGACTAGCTGAATCGAAAGAAAACCTTCTGTTTTGGATTTGAAACACTATGCTAAAATACGTTTTTTTTTTTTTTTTTTCGCAGTTCAAGCCAGGCTCCTGGACAAAGATTTCTTAAAAATTCGGAAAAAATATATCCAGGCGACTGGCTACATCGAAAGAAAACCTTTTGTTTCGGATTTGTAACACTATGCTAAAATACGTTTTATTATTTTTTTTTTTTCTCTTTCGAAGTTAAAGCCAGGCTCCTGGCCAAAGATTCCTTGAAAATTCGGAAAAAATATATCCAGGCGACTAGCTGAATCGAAAGAAAACCTTCTGTTTCGGATTTGTAACACTATGCTAAAATACGTTTTTTTTTTTTTTTTTTTTTTCGCATTTCAAGCCAGGCTCCTGGCCAAAGATTTCTTAAAAATTCGGAAAAAATATATCCAGGCGACTAGCTGAATCGAAAGGAAGCCTTCTGTTTCGGATTTGTAACACTATGCTAAAATACGTTTTTTTTTTTTTTTTTTTTTTTTTCGAAGTTTAAGCCAGGCTCCTGGCCAAAGACTTCTTAAAAATTCGGAAAAAATGTCTCAAGGTGACTAACTGAAACGGGAGGAAACCTTTTGTTTCGGATTTGTAACACTATCCTAAAATACGTTTTATTTTTTTTTTTTTTTTCGCAGTTCAAGCCAGGCTCCTGGCCAAAGATTTCTTAAGAATTCGGAAAAAATATATCCAGGCGACTAGCTGAATCGAAAGGAAACCTTTTGTTTCGGATTTGTAACACTATGCTAAAATACGTTTTTTTTTTTTTTTCGAAGTTTAAGCCCGGCTTCTGGCCGAGTGCCCCTAAAAAAAAATTAGGAGAAAATGTCCCCGGGCATCTAGCTAAATCAAGAATAAATCTTTTCTTGCACATTTGTTACGCTATACTATGATAAGTCTTTTTTTTTTTTTCAAGCCAGGCTCCTGGTCGCACACGCCTTCCAAAATTAAAAAAAAAACGTCTCAGGTTGACTAGCTAATTAAAATGAAAATATTCTGTCGCGGATTTGTAGCGCCATCCTCAAATCGGTTTTTTTCTTTTGGACTTTAAGCGCGGCTCCTGGCCAAAGACTTCTTAAAAATTATGAAAAAATGTCTCCGGGTGACTAGCTAAATCACGAGAAAATCTTGTATTTCAAATTTGTAAGACTATCCTAAAATACGTTTTTTTTTTTTTTTTTTTTTTTTTTTCGAAGCCAGGCTCTTCGCCAAATACCCCTCAAAAAAAAATTAGGAACACATGTCTCTCGGCAACTAGCTAAATTGAGAGGAAATCTTCTCTTGCAGATTTCTTACGCTATCGTATAATACTTTTTTTTTTTTTTTTTTTTTTTTCGAAGTTCAAGCCAGGCTCCTGGTCGCACACGCGCTTAAAAATTAAAAAAAAAAATGTCTCAGGTTGACTAGGTAATCAAAATGAAAATATTCTGTAACGGATTTGTAGCGCCATCCTCAAATCGATTTTTTTTCTTTCGGACTATTAGCGCGGCTCCTGGCCAAAGACTTCTTAAAAATTCGGAAAAAATGTCTCCAGGTAGGTGGTTCAACCGAGACCAAATTTTCTGTTTCGGATTCGTTACGCAATGTTACGATAATTTTTTTTTTACTTTGTTTGTAATGGTTGAAACTGGCTATGTATAGTGCATATCTTCTGTATCGAATTCGTGACGCTATCATAACATCCATTTTTATCCTCTCTTTTTATTATATTAAGCCTCGTTTGTGGTTGGATACCCACTTGATAAATCCACTAGGCAAGTCTCGGGTCGATTTGTTAGAGCGGGTTTATATTATCTCTTTCCGATTTGTTAGGTGACTCTGCTATTTGTTTTATCTACTTTACGGAAATGTGTGTATATTCACGTTTACATTCAATTAGTTATTGAAAATTGCTTAATATGGGAAACTTTTGTTTCAGATTGGACCAATAGAAGTGCCAACCCCAATAACAGGCGAATCCTATATTGAGCTCTTGACCACCATTCTGCCTGATCTTCTCGACGATCTTCCGCTCGATATTCGACGCCGAATGTGGTTTCAGCAAGACGGTGCTGGACCTCATCGGGCCCGTCGTGTTACGCAAACGCTGAACGATCTGTTCCCGGGTCGATGGATCGGTCGCGACGGCCCAGTACGTTGGCCAGCACGATCGCCAGATTTTACGCCCCTCGATTTTCATCTGTGGGGACATATGAAGGCGATCGTATACGCTCATTCCGATCCGCCGACTTCTGACGATTTGTTGGCTAGACTAACGATCGCCGAAGGGGAGATTAGCCCAGAAGGTCTTGGTCGGTGCCCAAGAAGCATCGTGAAACGAGCCGAAAAGTGCATCAAGGTGGGAGGGGGACATGTTGAGCACCTGCTTTAAATTCCGTTGACTTTTAATAACGTCGACCTCCTTATCAAGTCCGTTTTCAACAAGAGCGCTTCTCCCAATCCACGACTGAGCAGTACCCCTACTACCGTATTAATTTTGAATACGATTTGATTCATTTTCTACCCTCTCTACAAAAGCTTTTTGAAATAATATTTTGAACGTTTCCATCGTTTTGGCAATGCATTGCTTTTTCGAAAATTTAATAAAGAGCCAATTGTTTTTCAATCAATGTAAAAGAAATCTTATGATATAACTAATTTAAATTGTTATTTTTACAACAGCTATTATCTCAAACTTCTAATGAACTCAAGAGAATCAATCAAAATTGGTTATAATTGTACGAGTCACTGTTTTTTTCATAAGTTCAGAAGCTCTTGGAAGGAGGTCGTCGGTATGAGGAATAGTTGTAATTCATTTTCAGTATACACGCGAGTCTTTTACATAGTGCCTCTTATACATTTAGTCCATTCTTAAAAAGTTATTGTTTCTCAACTTATTCCTTTACTTCATTCAAGGCTTAATTTTCATTTCATTTTTGGTTTCATGTATATTCTAGGACTGAGCACCTCACCCTCGTGTACTTTATGTTTACCTAGTCTTTCCAAATTTCTTACCCAAGCCGGGCTTGTCCACCTGGGCTCCAATCCATTTCTGCACTTTTCTCCTCTCGCGTGTCCAGTCCTTTCTCATTAATTTTTTAATGGTCAGTGTAAGCGTAGAGTGGTACGGAACGGTGGGGCAACGCCTCCAGATCGGGCAAAACCGCCATCCCCAAAAAAAATTGAGTTACTGGCATTTTCGCATCCCGGGGAATCGTATGAAACAGTATGCAACGTGACTCCTCCAACAGTGGTAAAAAAATTTTTGGGAGGGGCAAAGCAGTCAACTAAGTTTTTTTTAGTTGGCAGCTTTGCCCAAAAATTTTATCAAAAATTTTTGATCACTGTTGGAGGAGTCACGTTGCGTGCCGTTTCGTACTATTCCCCTGGATGCGACAATTGTGCTGTGGCACAATTTTTTTGGGGTTGGCGGTTTTGTCCAATCTGGAGGCTTTGCCCCACCTTCCTTTATGTTCGCAGATGTTTTATATTTTATATTTCAGGTTGTGGAGGCTGGGGCAAGATGAGCATAGTTATTAATTTCTATGAAATATTTGCAATAAATAATAATTTTGATACATGTCCGTTAAATAAGCTTTGCAAACCATCCCAGGCTTAAAATGTAGTGAATAATTTTCACTTATTACTTGCGGTTATAAAATAACACAAACTTACAGAATTCAGCTCCTGAAATTTCCATCTTTACAAGTTTTGATTGCATCAATTAATCTGATTTTTTTTAATTTACTGTAGTCCAATATTGTTATTTCTTTCATTCCTAAAAAAAAAGGACTAAAACCACAAATTTGGCGGGAAAATTGAGGGTCTCATCTGACACCGTATGCTCATCTCACCCCGGTCTACCCTAAAGGTAATTACTGAATTGAATTCCATTCACAAAGTATTATCTTTATACAGAAATACCCCGAACTTGTCGTAAGTCGGGGTGTTACTGTATTCAAAATTGCACCTCTAACCTCGCCAAACACCTTTTCTTTTTTTCCTTCCAAAAACCCCTCCCGATGGAATAAGACCCACCACCTCCCCGTAGTTTCCATTGGACAACGGCACCTAAATCATACCAATCCATAATTTCGTACCAATAATTCAAAATTTTTACCATTCACGAACTAACTCAGCATGTTATTATTGCAATAGTCTCCCAATATGCTTGAAAAATTAATTACAATTCTTAATTATGATAATGGCATGTAACTTGATTCTGGTGGCGTTGACGAAGAGTGTGGCACTATTTGTTATTCGCATTTTTCTCATTTGCACGAACTAATTTATTATATTGACATGAATGAAGAGATTTTTTAATATTATTGCTATAAATAATATTAAAAAATATGAATTCCAAGGGGAAAAATTCGCATTATCGCTGCTCAGTGATAAAGTATGGCAATACTAGTGCGGATTCAAATAGTGATCTTTACATATTTTAGCAATACAGGATGACATTGATCAGTCTGTGACGTATTGGAGTTGTTGACATATAAGAGTTACGTACTGAAATTTAAAAAAATACAGGGGCTTTTTGCGTCTATCGATTACTCAAAGGACCCCGCTATTCTTTTTTTATTCCATCATACTGTCTACGAGAAAAATGGGTCAGAATTTTTTTCAGATTATGTTGACCTGACGCCTCACGTTAAGCTTATAGTTATAAGGTAGTGCAGAGCAAGAACCAAGTATTTATCACTTTACACTAGGACCTCGATTTAATAGCCCTCGATTTAATAGACAGTCCCCACCATGTCGCATTCATCGATCGGTTTTTCGCGTGGTGGGAGATAGTGGGGGACGCTTAAAGTCTCCCCGATCAGGCCCGTAGCACGGAGTGCCGATGCGCAGATACAGCATGGGCGGGCATACGCTACCTCGATTTAACAAGGTGCGATGCGGAGCCGGTCCCGTCACTGGCCATTAAATCGAGGTCCTAGTGTATTTTGAATTTAGTTAGAGAGAACCGAGCAACATTATATATTATATTCTTTATGATACTTACGTTCACTTGTACTTAATGCGGTGGCAATGTGATACTGGTCTGCCTTATGACGCTTCCACCTCATTAACCCCATAATATTGGGTAGTTTCAACTTCTCCACCCGTCGCACATTAAAATCCGTGAAAGCTTTACCCTTAACTATGCCTTGGGGATTATATGGAATTGCATGTGTGGTGCATTGAAACCCTAATGTTCTCATCACATCATCCACTGTTTTTTGCACTGAATATTGGCTAATTAATATAGTTTTGAAGAATAATATGATTCTACAATATATGGGAAAATTTGTAACGTAATGATGAATTTTTTAAAAAAAATTATTGTGTTAATGATTCAAATATCACGATTTTTCTGAATGTTCTCTACGTTTGTATATGCATGGCATGGGCCGTTGACAATGTTTTGTTCGTAAAACGGCCACGATGGGGCGCCATGGTAGGTTGTGTACATAGCGAATACGGCTGTAGCCGAAAAAATTAGTCTGGATGCATTCGGTGGATGCTCGGCGACTTTACTGAAAAAAATTTGAATGATGCTCATAATATGCCGAAATACTTTTTCCGATCGTTCTTGGGAACAGAGTACAAAACTATTCCTCAATATTCTATACTGTGAAAGTCGCATATTCGTGTATGCAGTTACCTGTTGGAGGATCGTGTTTAGGTTCTTTGTGCACTGTGACACGCTAAGGAAATGTATTTAATAATGTTTGTGCCGTGTGATATTTAAAAAAATGTACCTGTCTTATAAAAAAAAATATTGTATATGACAATACCAAGTTAGTGCCGAAAGTCGTATATTTTCAGATACAAAGAAAGTAATTTATTTTCATTTATTATTCACATATTATTTTTTTGTTCAGTATGCTCCTGTAAGTCGAAAAGGGGTCGCATAGAATGCTTGTGACGCAGCCAACATAGTTACTTAACAGACGTACTTTATAACATTCTATTGGAGCATATTATGTAACTCCCATTAATATATTGTACAGTTTTGTTTCAGTCCTAGGAGTTAATCTGTTCGTTATCCAAAGCGAAGAAAGAATACGATAGCCATGAGGTTTTCTTGGTCGCCAATAATATTTCACGACGTCGTTTAGTGCAGCACTTGCGCTTTCTTTAACCTCTTAAGGGTGTTAAGGTTACATCTTATGAATGTGAACCTCGCAAGCGTACTGCTCTTTATGTAGCATTAAAAAACGAAACCAACAAGGCGGATTGAGTGTTGCGATCGCTGAGAACATTTTCTGATTTTTTGTACGAAAACTTGTTATTTGTTTTACCACGTAAGATTGTAAAGTGTTAAGCTCACTGAACGCATACTCGTGATCGAAAGCGAATAAATAATACCAATAGGGCTGTAGGGTTCATAGGGTCTCTAACTCCGTATTACGATTTTTAATACCGCACTCACGATTTGTTTCACCTCTAAAGGTGTCAAAGTGTGAACCTCAAGGTCTGATTATTCGTTGTCTTGTGTTGAGATACGAAATAAACATAGACATTGGGTTTTTTCTGTTCCCCATAAATATTTTTCGATGTCACGTGCTAGCCTCGCAGATTGTTTCACCTGTGAAGGTTGGAACGGATGGTTGGACTATGGAAATGCTCTTTATCTAAAGCATATAAATGAATCGAATTTATCTGTGGAGATTGTAAAGTAAAAAACCATATTTCGCAAGTTTTAATGCAGCTCTCGTGATTTGTTTCGCCCTTCAAGGCATCAAAATGTAAAGCTCGAAAGCGGATTGATCGTTATCCGATGTTAAAAAATGAAAAAAAAAAAAACATCACCATTGGGTCCATCTGATCCATGACATTATTATATAATTTTTCGTGCCGTACTCTCCACTTGTTTTACCTCCTAAGGGTGAAGAGTGGAAATCTAAATAAACGTATGCTCGTTATCTGAAGGTAATAAATTAAAAAAAAAAAAATCGCTGTAGGGTTTATCAAGACTCGCATAATATTTAACGATTGTTAATTCAGCACTGACGATTTGTTTCACACCGTGATGTGTCGAAATGTGAATATCGAGATCGGGCTGCTCGTTATCGGATGTCTGGAAATGTAACAAAAATCGCCAATGGGTCCATTTGATCTTTGACATTATTTTATATTTTTGCGTGCCGTACTCGCCACTAGTTTCACCTACTAAGGGTAGAAATTTTAATTCTCAATACACGTATGCTCGTTATCTGAAGGTGAACGAATCGAAAGATTCGACCGGGAACTCGGATTTCATCTCGCGCAGTGAATGTGCAGAATGTCCTTTCACCGTTTTCCTCGCGGTTAGTCATGAACGTTCGCTACTGACGCAGCAGATGAAATCAAAAACAGTAAAAGTCAAAAACAGTAGATGGTCAAATGTTCAATAGGATGGAATCGTGCTAATGGAAATGTTCATTTCATCTCGTACAGTGGGAAAAGCAGGAGCAGATTCGATCGCAATATCGATCACGTGTAACCCTACAAGTAGGCGTTCGTAATTCCCACTAGAGATGAAACCATTTGCAGGAGCGGGCATTACAATATTTAAACATTAAACAAGAATACTACTTTTCAATGGATGATACGAGGGGCATAGTAGATTTTTGAAATGATTTTTCATTCACCTTAAGCTGCATTCCTATTTGATAGTTTACCTTGAAGGCTGGAGATGAAATCAGTCTAAAAAATGGAATATTATACAGGTAAATATTTAAAAGAATTGGAAGCTTCGATCGGAAACGCGGATTTCATCTCGCGCAGTGAAAGTCGCAGAATCTCCTTTGGCTATTTTTCTGGCGGTTAGTCATGGACGTTCGCTACTGCAGCAGCAGATGAAATCAAAGACGACAAGGGCATCATAAATAGTCAAACATCATAAATAGTCAAAGTAGAATGGAATCGTGCAGTCGGAAATTTTGATTTCATCTCGCAGAGTGGAAAAAGCAGGAGATTCGATCGTAATTTTGATTATCAAAATGATTTCGCCTTCATCTTCAACTGCACTACTTGTCGATCGTTGGATAAAATTAGTCTGAAATATGAAATTTGATGTAGAGCAATATTTAAATGGATCGAAAGATTCGATCGCGACGCGGATTTCATCTCGCGCAGTGTAAATGCAAAATGTCCTTTCACCGTTTTCCTCGCAGTTAGTCATGGATGTTCGCTACTGCAGCAGCAGATGAAATCAAAGACGACAAGGGCATCATAAATAGTCAAATATTGTGTAGAATGAAATCGTGTAGTCGGACATGTCTATTTTATCTCGCGCAGTAGGAAATGCAGAAGACTGGATCGTATTTCGATCACGCGTCGCACTACAAGTCGGCGTTCGTAACTCCCTCTGGAGATGAAAGTATTGACAAGAGCGAGAATCACAATATTGAAACATTGAACGGAACTCAACCTTCCGTTAAAAGAACACGAGGGGAAACGTCGATTTTCAAAATGATTTTGCCTTGATCTTCAGTTGCACTACTTTTCGATCGCTAGATGAAATGAGTCTCGAATATGCAATTTGATGTATAGTCTAGTCAAATTGGCATTTTAATTCGAAATAGTTCCGGGATTCAATTTTTTTCCCATGTGAAGGGGGCGGGGGGAGGGGGAGGGGGGTTCGAATCGTAGTTAAAATCTCGATTCTTGGGGTAATCCCGCCCTTGCTTTCGCCGCCATCTTTATGTATAGGGTGGTTTTTTGTTTTTCAAATAACTCGCTTATTTACAACTTTAGAGTGAAAATGATAAAGACCGTAGTTGTAGGAATCAAAATTTCCCAATTATTAAGTTATTATCATTTTCATCCTAGGGTAAATATATTCCGAATTGGGTCAAATAACGTGCGAACTGGGGTGAAAAACGGTTTTTTTTTTCAATTATCTCGCTTGTTATTAACTGAAACGGAAAAATTCTGAGCGACAATCGGGTAGCGAATTTGATATTCTACAACTTTTATGTCTATCGATTTCACCCTAGGATCGATATTTTAGGAGTTTTAATTTAAATACGAGTGGAAAAGTGATTTACTTCAACTATCTCGATTATTATCAACATGAACGGAAAAATGCTAGAGAACAAACACGCAGGGAATTTTATTCTCTAAAACTTTAGTCCGTACTAATTTCACTCTAGGATCGATATTTCAGGACTTGAAATTTAGGTAGGGGTGGAAAAGTGGTTTTCTTCAATTATCCCGATCATTATCAGCTGCAACGGAAAAATGCTAAAAGACAATCACGTATTGAGAAAATTTGAACTGTCCGATCTGGAAAATGGATTTCATCTCGAGCAGTGAAATAAGTAGAATGTTCTCTCGTCTTATTTCCTTTTGGTGAACAACGAGTGCTCGCGAATATCGGAAGGAGATGGAATCAAACATAACGAGGGCATCGTAAATCTACAAATATTTGGTACAACCGAATCTTGCAATGGAAAATGTTGATTTCATCTCCCACAGTGCGCAATGCAGGGAATTTGATTGTAATTCTCGTCACTTGTAGCGATACCAGTACACGAGCGCTCTTAATTATTGCTGGAGATTAAATCAGTCGCAATAGCAGGATCAGTAAAATTTTTCCACCAAACAAAACCATACTATCCAACGAGCAACACGAATCTCATCTCCTGCAGGGAGATATTCGATTTTTTAAACGATTTTCCGTTCATCTGCAGCTGCACCACTGACCTTTCATTCTCCATGAAAGGCAGAGATAAAATCAGTCTCAAATATGGAATGTCGTGTCGTCGAATATTGAAAAAAAATGAATTGTGCGATCGTGAAGACGGATTTCATCTTAAGCAGTCAAAAAAGTCGAAGGTTCTTTCGTCTTTTTTTCTTTCGGTGAACAACGAACGCTCGCGAAATCCGCAAGATGATGAAATCAAACATGTCAAGGGCATCGTAAATCTACAAATATTTGGTAGAACGGAATGGTGCAATTGAAAATGTTGATTTCATCTCCCACAGTGCGCAATGCAGGGGATTCGATTCAAATTCCCGTCACTTGTAGCGATACAAGCACATGAGCGCTCTTAATTATTGCTGGAGATTAAATCAGTCGCAATAGCAGGATCAGTAATATTTTTTCGCTAAACGAAACCATACTATCCAACGAGCAACACGAATCTCATCTCGTGCAGGGAGATTTTAGATTTTTAAAACGATTTTCCGTTTATCTGCAGATGCACCACTGAACTTTTTATTCTCCATGAATGGCAGAGATGAAATTAGTCTCAAATATAGAATGTCGTGTCGACGAATATTAAGAAAAATTGAACTGTCCGATCAGAAAAATGGATTTTATTTTGAGCAGTGAAATGAGTAGAATGTTCTTTCGCCTTGTTTCCTTTCGGTAGACAACGAGCGCTCGCGAAATCCGCAGGGAGATGAAATCAAACATGACAAGGGCATCGTAAATCTACAAATACTTGATAGAACGGAATAGTGCAACTAAAAATGTTCATTTCATCTCCCACAGTGCGCAATGCAGGGGATTCGATCATAATTCGCGTCACTTGTAGCAATACAAGTACACGAGCTCTCGAAATTATTGCTGGAGATTAAATCAGTTGCAATAGCAGGGTCGATAATATTTTGCTATTAAGCAAAACCATACTATCCAACAAAAAAAACGAATCCCATCTGCTGCTAGGAGATTCTAGATTTTTGAAACGATTTCCCGTTTATCTGCAGCTGCACCACTGACCTTTCATGCTCCATGAAAGGCAGAGATGATATCAGTCTCAAATATGGAATGTCGTGTTGTCGAATATTGAGAAAAATTGAACTGTCCGATCAGGAAGATGGATTTAATCCCGAGCAGTGAAATAAGTAGAATGTTCTCTCGTCTTTTTTTCCTTTCGGTGAACAACGAGCGCTCGCAAATATCGCAAGGACATGAAATCAAACATGACAAGGGCATCGTAAATCTACAAATATTTGGTAGAACGGGATAGTGCAATTAAAAATGTTGATTTCATCTCCCACAGTGCGCAATGCAGGGGATTCGATCATAATTCGCGTCACTTGTAGCAATACAAGTACACGAGCTCTCGAAATTTTCGCTGGAGATTAAATCAGTTGCAGTAGCAGGGTCGATATTATTTTGCTATTAAGCAAAACCATACTATTCAACAAAAAACACGAATCCTATCTCCTGCTAGGAGATTCTAGATTTTTGAAACGATTTTCCGTTTATCTGCAGCTGCACCACTGACCTTTCATTGTCCGTGAAAGGCAGAGATGAAATCAGTATCAAATATGGAATGTCGTGTCGTCGAATATTGAGAAAAATTGAACTGTCCGATCAGGAAGATGGACTTCATCTCGAGCAGTGCAATAAGTAGAATGTTCTCTCGTCTGTTTTCCTTTCGGTGAACAACGAGCGCTCGCAAATATCGCACGGAGATGAAATCAAACATGACAAGGGCATCGTAAATCTACAAATATTTGGTAGAACGGAATAGTGCGATTGAAAATGTTGATTTCATCTCCCACAGTGCGCAATGCAGGGGATTCGATTCAAATTCCCGTCACTTGTAGCGATACAAGTACACGAGCTCTCGAAATTATCGCTGAAATTTAATTTAGATGCAGTAGCAGGATTGATAATATTTTGCTATTAAGCAAAACCATACTATCCAACAGAAAACACGAATCCCATCTCCTGCAGGTAGATTTTCGATTTTTGAAACGATTTTCCGTTTATTTGCAGCTGCACCCTTGACCTTCCATTATCCATGAAAGGCAGAGATGGAATCAGTCTCGAATATGGAATGTCGTGTCGTCGAATATTGAGAAAAATTGAACTTTCCGATCGGGATGATGGATTTCATCTCGAGCAGTAAAAGAAATAGAATGTTCTTTCGCCTCGTTTCCTTTCGGTGGACAACGAGCGCTCGCGAAATCCGCAGGGAGATGAAATCAAACATGACAAGGGCATCTTAAATCTACAAATATTTGGTAGAACCGAATGTTGCAATTGGTAATGTTGATTTCATCTCCCACAGTGCGCAATGCAGGGAATTCGATTGTAATTCTCGTCACTTGTAGCGATCCAAGTACACGAGCGCTCTTAATTATTGCTGGAGATTTAATCAGTCGCAATAGCAGGATCAGTAAAATTTTTCCACCAAACAAAACCATACTATCCAACGAGCAACACGAATCTCATCTCCTGCAGGGAGATTTTCGATTTTGGAAACGATTTTCCGTTCATCTGCAGCTGCACCACTCACATTTCATTCTCCATGAAAGGCAGGGATGAAATCAATATCAAATATGGAATGTCGTGTCGTCGAATATTGAGAAAAATTGAACTGTCCGATCAGGAAGATGGATTTCATCTCGAGCAGTGAAATAAGTAGAATGTTCTCTCGTCTTTTCCTTTCGGTGAACAACGAGCGCTCGCAAATATCGCAAGGAGATGAAATCAAAAATGACAAGGGCATCGTAAATCTACAAATACTTGGTAGAACAGAATCGTGCAATTGAAAATGTTGATTTCATCTCCCAAAGTGCGCAATGCAGGGGATTCGATCATAATTCGCGTCACAAGTAGCGATACAAGTACACGAGCTCTCGAAATTATCGCTGGAGATTAAATCAGTTGCAATAGCAGGGTCGATAATATTTTGCTATTAAGCAAAACCATACTCTCCAACAAAAAACACGAATCCCATCTCCTGCTAGGAGATTCTAGATGTTTGAAACGATTTTTCGTTTATCTGCAGCTGCGCCACTGACCTTTTATTCTCCATGAAAGGCAGAGATGAAATCAGTCTCGAATATGGAATGTCGTGTCGTCGAATATTGAGAAAAATTGAACTTTCCGATCGGGATGATGGATTTCATCTCGAGCAGTGAAGGAAGTAGAATGTTCTTTCGCCTTGTTTCCTTCCGGTGGACAACGAGCGCTCGCAAAATCCGCAGGGAGATGAAATCAAACATGACAAGGGCATCGTAAATCTACAAATATTTGGTAGAACCGAATCTTGCAATTGGAAATGTTGATTTCATCTCCCACAGTGCGCAATGCAGGGAATTCGATTGTAATTCTCGTAACTTGTAGCGATACAAGTACACGAGCGCTCTGAATTATTGCTGGAGATTAAATCAGTCACAATAGCAGGATCAGTAAAATTTTTCCACCAAACAAAACCATACTATCCAACGAGCAACACGAATCTCATCTCCTGCAGGGAGATTTTCGATTTTTGAAACGATTTTCCGTTCACCTGCAGCTGCACCACTCACCTTTCATTCTCCATGAAAGGCAGGGATGAAATCAGTATCAAATATGGAATGTCCTGTCGTCGAATATTGAGAAAAATTGAACTGTCCGTTCAGGAAGATGGATTTCATCTCGAGCAGTGAAATAAGTAGAATGTTCTCTCGTCTTTTTTCCTTTCGGTGAACAACGAGCGCACGAAAATATCGCAAGGAGATGAAATCAAACATGACAAGGGCATCGTAAATCTACAAATATTTGGTAGAACGGAATAGTGCAATTGAAAATGTTAATTTCATCTCCCAGAGAGCGCAATGCAGGGAATTCGATTGTAATTCTCGTCACTTCTAGCGATACAAGTACACGAGCTCTCGAAATTATCGCTGGAGATTAAATCAGTTGCAATAGCAGGATCGATAATATTTTGCTATTAAGCAAAACCATACTATCCAACAAAAAACACGAATCCCATCTGCTGCTAGGAGATTCTAGATTTTTGAAACGATTTCCCGTTTATCTGCAGCTGCACCACTGACCTTTCATTCTCCATGAAAGGCAGAGATGATATCAGTCTTAAATATGGAATGTCGTGTCGTCGAATATTGAGAAAAATTGAATTGTCCGATCAGGAAGATCGATTTCATCTCGAGCAGTGAAATAAGTAGAATGTTCTCTCGTCTTTTCCTTTCGGTGAACAACGAGCGCTCGCAAATATCGCAAGGAGATGAAATCAAAAATGACAAGGGCATCGTAAATCTACAAATACTTGGTAGAACGGAATAGTGCAATTGAAAATGTTAATTTCATCTCCCAGAGAGCGCAATGCAGGGAATTCGATTGTAATTCTCGTCACTTCTAGCGATACAAGTACACGAGCTCTCGAAATTATCGCTGGAGATTAAATCAGTTGCAATAGCAGGGTCGATAATATTTTGCTATTAAGCAAAACCATACTATCCAACAAAAAACACGAATCACATCTCCTGCTAGGAGATTCTAGATTTTTGAAACGATTTCCTGTTTATCTGCAGCTGCACTACGGACCTTTTATTCTCCATGAAAGGCAGAGATGATGTCAGTCTCGAATATGGAATGTCGTGTCGTCGAATATTGGGTAAAATTGAACTTTCCGATCGGGATTATGGATTTCATCTCGAGCAGTGAAAGAAATAGAATGTTCTTTCGCCTTGTTTCCTTTCGGTGGACAACGAGCGCTCGCGAAATCCGCTGGGAGATGAAATCAAACATGACAAGGGCATCGTAAATCTACAAATATTTGATAGAACCGAATGTTGCAATTGGAAACGGTGATTTTATCTCCCACAGTGCGCAATGCATGGATTCGATCATAATTCGCGTCACTTGTAGCGATACAAGTACACGAGCTCTCGAAATTATCGCTGGAGATTAATTCAGTTGCAGTAGCAGGATCGATAATATTTTGCTATCAAGCAAAACCATACTATTCAACAAAAAACACGAATCCCATCTCGTGCAAGGAGATTCTAGATTTTTGAAACGATTTTTTGTTCATCTGAAGCTGTACCACTTACCGTTCATTCTGCATGAAAGGCAGAGATGAAATCAGTCTCAAATATGGAATGTCGTGTCGTCGAATATTGAGAAAAATTGAACTGTCCGATCAGAAAAATGGATTCCATCTTGAGCAGTAAAATAAGTAGAATGTTCTTTCGCCTTTTTTCCTTTCGGTGAACAACGAGCGCTCGCGAAATCCGCAGGGAGATGAAATCGAACATGACAAGGGCATCGTAAATTTACAAATACTTAGTATAATGGAATCGTGCTATTGCAAATTTCGATTTCATCTCCAACAGTGCGCAATGCAGGGGATTCAACAATCGAATATTGTAAAAATTCGAAAGATTCGATGGGAAGGGCGTAATTCATCTCGCGCAGTGAAAGCTGTTGGATGTTCCCTTATCTTTTTTTCGTGCGGACAGCTACGAATGCTCATTTATACAGCTAGGAGATTGAATCAAACAAAACACGGGTATCGTAATTTTAAAATTATCGAGTAGAACGGAGTTTTGCACTTGGAAATGCCGATTTCATCTTCCATAGTGAGAAATGTAGGGAAATCGATCGTAATTTGCGTCACTTGTAGCGATGCAACTACAGGAGCGCTGGTTATTTTTTCTGGAGAAAACACAAGTAGGAAGAGGAGGATCGATAATATCGAAGCATTCAACAGAACTGAACCTTTCAATAAACAACACGATTCCTATCTCTTGCAGGGGGATTGTAGATTTTCGAAACGATATTTTCTTAATCTTAAGCTTTACTACTAGTCGATCGTTCACCGTTCACGCTGTAGATGAAATGCGTCTCGATTATGGAATCGAAAAAAATTTCGTTCCTCGACATTCTCTTCATGCGTAAATTTACACAATAAAAAAAACCGTCGACGAATTAAGTGACAACTTTATTTAAAATTTGAAATGGCTTGCCCCCGTGGTTATAGGATTTTTTCAAACTTTTATTTTTCCTCACGACTTGAATGCATAGTAAGATTAAAAATTATTCTATTTGATCGTAGTGTCACCTTTTAGCTTCTGGCAGCTTGCTAGCTGGATGCTCACAAATACGTTTTCTTATTCAGTCTTTCCCTATGAAAGTCTCCACTCAAAGACGATGAGAAATAATTTTTTTACCTAAGTATGGGAAAATAATTTTTCTATTCAACTGTACCATAACCAACTTTTTCCGACCCTGGTTGCTCGAAATCATCTGTCAAAACATACAGCATACGTATTGCTGTCGTGGAATCATCTGAACATTCTCGTGGATTCATAATTATTCTCAAAAATTGGAGTGGGTCACAATTTTCCCGTACATGGTGAGAATCACAAAGAATAAACTTTCTCGGAATCTATCGACATCTCTGGCAGTACGGAAATTGCTCGAGTGGTCGATTCTCTCATCAACCAATAGCCTTATAATTTAACAGTTTTATTGTCGGTATCATGATTATTAGCTTAATAGATTCCTGGCGATGCATCTTCATATTAATGAGAATATCAAAATGCCATTTTAATAATTAATAACAATTTTGATTATTATTATACACAAAGTACGGTTAATTATTTCACACTTTTTTTGATGCACAAATTCATAATAAATTAAAGTTTTGTCAAAAAAATTTCACGTCATTATTTGGTTAAAAGTTTTCAACGTTTGTTTACATACTCCAAAAAGTTTTTCGTTTCATTTGTTTTATCATCGCAGTTTTCATTTTTCCGTCGCGAGCTCTTTCAATTAAATACATTTTTGGAGCAATGAATGTTTATCTGCGTTCTAACAATGATTTCCAATACTTGTGAAATTATCATGAATTTTTTAATATCATTTAAAATAGCGGCTTTTCCGTATCTTTTTGCTGTATTCCTTGACAAACGTGTTAATTTAACACCAACGACAATAATCTAGGGATGGAACATGAAAAAGTCGCAAAAAGTGCAAGCCACAATTTTTTAATTTTTTTTTTTACTCTCAGCTCCATGCCGATCATTATTGTCAGTGCCGAAGCAAAAGCTTCGACGATCTGGCTAATTGACTTTGCTGATTCGTTTTTTTCAAAACAATTTCAGCCGTTCCTGGCCAGATATCCCCTTGAAAGTATCAAGACAAAATGTAACCTTGCGACTGGCTAAACCGGATGTAAATCTTCTGAACCGGAATCACAACCCGCCTCTACAATGAGTTTTTTTTTTTCTAATAATTCGAGACTATCCTGGGCAGATTTGCCCTTTAGAATTTTGCGAAAAAATGTTTTCGGCGACTGCCTAGAGAAGATGCAATTTTTTTTCAGTTCTCCGCCTTTTTATTATTTTTGGTCCTAAAATAAAAAGATTTTGTCGAAAAAAACATTTTTTAAAACCAACATTTGAAAAAGCCACCATCATAAATAATTACTAAATTTTTTTATCAATTTTTACTCCTCATTGCGAAAAAATTATTTTCCTGCTGATTCTCGTCATTTGTTTTTATTCTCATAAGCCAGGCCATCGCGACAAGCATGAACATTGCCGCACGCCTAGCGTTTATTTGTTTCGCTCTCGCGCGTCCGTGTAGTGTTCAACGGTGTGGGTTTACGAGTGTTTTGTTTCACGAACCTCGCTACTACCGACGTCGTCCCCTCAGCTGTCTCAACCCTTTCAAATTTCTCTTCGATCGAGCGCTGATTGGTCGACGTTGGTCTACCTTGGTCGACTTTAAATCGCTAATAACTCCACATAATTTGATTCTACAAAATTTTCGAAAAGGATTTTTCTGCTCCGTTTTCGACGCTCTACCCGAATCTCATAATATGATCAGTACGTTAGTATACACCCTGTATGTGTCAAATAGATGGTTAACCGCTTTATTTTTTTCTTTTCATTGGTGCTTTTAGTAGTAGTAAAACATTAATGAAACACACTTACCAATCACTTTTCCTTCCATGTTTCCTAAGTCTTTCCATTCGACTCTTATCGGTTTGATGTCTTCCGGAACATTCTGATCGTATATTTCTTTCTGGTCAATTTCGGTATGTTGTTCGATAGATAATTCAAATGGTATGTTCCCGGTATTGTATACTGAATTTTTAATTTCTTTGCACACTGCGCCATTTAGGTGAATAATCTGACACGAAAATGCGGAAAAAAAGGAAGAGTCGTAATAATCTGAAAGGGTACGTTGGAATAATACAAAAAATCTGATCTGAAAAGATTACATTTTTCATTGAGACTGTCACTAGATCTTAGTAAGTATATCCCTTCGGTTGAGAAATTAAATCCGACATACTCTATTAATCTCAACGATCTCTGCAACTCTCTTCACTTCTTGCTGCCAAGCGAGACACTGAATTCTTTTTCCCATGCCATTATTCAGCAAGAATTTCATCACAGTTAATTTTTGTGCTTTTCCGACGATTTTCGGAAGTTCTAAACTGTCGACGTACCCCACAATTTCTTTGAAATTAAAAAAAATAGCTTAAATAAAATCCACTCGGAATTTCAAATAAAAAATCACCCATAATATTTTGATCGCTCTGGTCCAAAAAATTCATTACGATATTCGTTAGAGTTGTCATGGCGCTACCCAGAATTTTTGGAATCATTCCTGAAACGCTACGAAACGCTTGAAATTCCGAGTAATTTTTTTCAGTTTTTCGATATTTATCTCGAAATTTTTTAGATTATTTTCGGAAGATGGAGAAAAAAATTTGCCTTGAATTTCAAATTGAAAATGAGTCATAATTTTTCGAATTTTGCTTTAATCGATAGAATTCATTAGGGTATTCGTTGGAGCTCTGGTACCCAGAACTTTTAGAATAATTTATGAAATGCTAAAAAAACATTTACCAGGAATCTCAAAAAAAAAAAAGATTATCCGGAATTTCAAATTGAAAATCACTGGTTATTTTTCTAAATTTTTTTTTAGTGAAAAAATTCGTTAGGCTATTCGTTAGAGCGCTTTAAAGAATATCCGAATGATTTATTTCGATCGGAGCAAAAGTGGAAAAATTGTGGGGGATTTTCACTTGAAAATTCTGGGTGATTTTTTTTTGGTTGAAATTCCTGGTGAATTTTTTTTAGCGTTTCGGAAACAATCAAAAAAATTTGTGTAGCAGTGCCAGAGCTATAATGAATATTTTAATGAATTCTCTCAATCAGAGTTAAAATTAGAAAAACTATGGTTTCGATTTGAAATTCCGGGAAAATCTCATTTTTCTTTTTTGACAATTATCTCGAGATTTTTGGGATAATTTTTGAAACGCTCAAAAAAAATTTGTTAAGACTCCCGTAGCGTACTCAGAAGTCTCAGGATTTCAAATAGAAAATCAACCATAGAATTGTTAAAATTTTGCCCTGAGCGAACAAATTTTTTAGGCCGTGTGAAATTTTTCTTAGGGTACTAGATAGAATTATTTATATGTTAATAATTTAATAAAAATTTTACTTACACGGTGTGATCCTTATCCTTCATACGATCGATGGCGTCGTTGGAGGTGAATTTCACAGAGGAAAAACCGGAAGGATTTTTTTTATTCGCGTCCATGACTTATTCAAAAAGAATGTCGCAAAAAATTTTAAATAATGTATTGAAGATATCATTTTTTTTATTTTGTACTGCTTGATCACTTTACGTCTTGACTCCACGGTGGCTTTACGTAATGTGATATTTTTCGCGTTATTATTATCAAGGCAACCAAAAACAAACGAAACGTTAAATCCAAATGCATTTATTTTCATGAACCAAAACAGTAACGCACTGTATTGAATATTTATTATCAAGGCAACCAAAAAAAAAAAAAAACGAAATGCTAAATCGAAATGCACTTATTTTTATGGAACGAAAAAAGTAACTAACTGTCTTGAATACAGCAGAGGTGAGTAAAGAGATGCTATCTATATAATATAAGAGTACGCAAATTATTTCATGATGAATAGACTTTGAAACTTTTTATGTACTTTTAAAATCTCTAAATTATTTTTCATCTCATTGAAGATATATCAAAATTCTTGATCATTTTACTTTTTCGTGAAAACTCCGACTCTAACGGTAAAACAGAAAGCATGTTAATTTTTAAATGGATAAAATTTATAAACTATGAACAGAAATGGATGTAATAATTATTGCATAACGTAATTTCAAAAAATCGGGCCATTACTTTCTACGTGGATAAAAACTCTATCGACGAGCATTTTCTGTCCCTGGTAAAAAATGAAAGAAACGACGTTGCTTTAAAATGGTAAATGTAACGTGAATAATTTACTGCGCACATGTAGTTCGCAAAATTTCCACTCGCGCCACTTTCAGGCCTGAGCGCGTGACTTATTTTCTCGCTGGTTTTCAGTTTAAAAATGGACTTCTATTCGGTACTAACTGGAGGTACAGCTCGGGTAGTACACAGCACTGTAAACTTGATCGTGCGATTTTGACTTTCCGGGTTTTTTTAAACGTTTGTTTATCGTTTGTAGGTGTTTTTGAGATTTATTAAAAACGTTTGTAGGTTCATAATTTTTTAGGTCGATAAAAAACATATTGAGTACATTTTACGAGAAAACGGTCATATGACCGTAGGAAGTTCACTGCATATATATAATTAGAAAAAAAAAGTTAAAAATAAAATTTAGTGGGTAACCCTATATACTTCGTATCAGGCATCCGCATTTTCTTCTTTTATTATCAGAGAATAAAAGATGGAAGTATCAAGTGCGAATGCAAGTAAATTATTTGGCTATCCATTTACTGCCATGTAAAAACATCGGAAATTTATTATTCTATGTATTTATAAAAAAAAAAAAAATTAATAAAGTTTACCTTACATGGTGTGATGTTTTTCTTGCATCTTCTCGATAGCTTCATTGTGAATTTCACTAAGGCAAAACCACAAAACCCGGAAGATTTTACATTAGCGGCTATTATTACTTTTAGAAAGTATGTCGTTAAGACATGCGCATTAAGTTTTTTAACAAAAATTTCATATGCAAATTCATGGAATCAGAGATCACTTGCTAGATACATAATACGTATACCGGGCATATTCGTGGAAACGGGCCAGCTCGGCGCCTGGTAGATAGGCAACCGGAGATACTGTTTCGTTCGTGAGTTTGTAACACTGACTGATGTGGAAAAATGACCGCTGACCCAACCCGAAACTTTCTAAATAAAATAAAATAACCTCATTATTAGGAAATGTTGAAAAGTATTGGAAATGCAATTTTTAAAATCAAATAACTTCCATGAAGATGAATTGACAGTGAAATTTGTTTAAAATAATTATTGATAAATACCATAATTTATTGATCTATTGAGGTCTCATTCTTGAGTCTCGATGCTTGGAATCCTCGCCTCAAGTTTCAACTCAAGACGGAGCCTTCGGTCTCCGTCTGGAGTCTCGATGCTTGGAATCCTCGCCTTAAGTTTCAAAAAATAAAAAGTCGCCAAAAGTTTGGGTTCTGGCGATAGAGATCCCCGCCTCAAGATTCAACGTATAGCCATCGGTCTCCGTCTTGAGTCTCGATGCAAGACGGAGACCGAAGGCTCTCGGCTGAAACTTGAGATTCCAATCCTCGCCTCGCCTCGTTTGTACTCAAGACGGAGCCTTTAGTCTCCGTCTGGAGTCTCGATGCTTGGAATTCTCGCCTCAAGTTTCAGCCCAGGGCCTTCTGTCTCCGTCTTGGGTTTTGGCGGTAGAAATCCTTGCCTCAAGGTTCAGCGGAGAGCCTTCGGTCTCCGTCTTGCATTGTGACTCAAGACGGAGACCGATGGCTATAAGTTGAATCTTGAGGCAAGGATCTCTATCGCCAGAACCCAAACTTTTGGCGAGGATTCCAATCCTCGTCTCAAGTTTCAGCCGAGAGTCTTCGGTCTCCGTCTTGCACTGTGACTCAGGACGGAGACCGATGGCTATACGTTGAATCTTGAGGCAAGGATCTCTATCGCCAGAACCCAAACTTTTGGCGAGGATTCCAATCCTCGTCTCAAGTTTCAGCCGAGAGCCTTCGGTCTCCGTCTTGCATTGTGACTCAAGACGGAGACCGATGTCTATACGTTAAATCTTGAGGCGAGGATCTCTATCGCCAGAACCCAAACTTTTGGCGAGGATTCCAATCCTCGTCTCAAGTTTCAGCCGAGAGCGTTCGGTTTCCGTCTTGCATTGTGACTCAAGACGGAGACCGATGGCTATACGTTAAATCTTAAGGCGAGGATCTCTATCGCCAGAACCCAAACTTTTGGCGAGGATCCCAATCCTCGTCTCAAGTTTCAGCCGAGAGCCTTCGGTCTCCGTCTTGAGTTGAAACTTGAGGCGAGGATTCCAAGCATCGAGACTCAAGAATGAGACCTCAATAAATTAATAAATTATGATATTTATCAATAATTATTTTAAATAAATTTCACTGTCAATTCATCTTCATGAAAGTTATTTGATTTTAAAAATTGCATTTCCAACACTTTTCAACATTGCCTAATAACGAGGTTATTTTATTTTATTTAGAAAGTCTCGGGTTGGGTCATCGGTCATTTTTCCGCGTCAGTCGGTGCTACAAACTCACGAACGAAATAGTATCTCCGGTTGCCTATCTACCAGGCGCCGAGCTGGCCCGTTTCCACGAATATGCCCGGTATAGCAGTAACATTGTGATTGGCGAGAAAAAACCAGAAATATGCATAAAAAAATTTTTTTTTTTTTTGGTAAAAATTATTGACCCAAAGAAAAAAACTGTTGTTGTTTTACATACGATAGTTGATTATCAAGTTATTAGTTGTTTTTTTCCACAAAAATTATTGACGACTTTCTTTCGCCCTGAATATATTATTTGCTTCTGAGAAACCATTGGCTGATAATTTCAACTATCTATTCGACTTATATGTCACAGGATACAACTTTCGCATGCTTTTCAAATATGCTTGCCATTCATCTTGCTGCTCTTGTCAGATCGATAATAGCGTTGCATAATATTTGTTGAATAATACAAATTGATTAATCACGACGCGGAGAAGGAGAATATCGACAAGGGAATCGAAACAAAAGAGGACGAAACACCATAATAAAAAATTCAGGTTCATTACGTGACTGATATTAATGACATGTTGATGATATTGATACGACATATTAACCGCGAATCGTTTCACTATTTTTTCGAAAATTTTCGTTCGTTCGTTCATTCGTTCGATATTTGTACGCATAATTGAAATATAAAACGGTGACCGTGATAAAAACTCGTGCAACTAATTCAAACATAGAGCAGTGACGCAAATTTTCCGGTTACCGATTGAACAGCAAGTTGATGAACAACTCTAAACGAGAATAAGTTACTTCCAGTCATCATTCAATGTAAGTTAATAATATTATAATTTGATAACCTTCTATTATATCAAGAATTCAAATGAAAGGTGCGTTAGGTATACAACACTACCCTAATAGATACGGTACGCTAACCACGTACCGATCGCTGTCGGTTACTTCAATATTAATATTACATTAACCCATTAACGACGAAAGGAACACATTTTTTGGGAAATGTTGGAGCTCCAAACTCAATAAGAGAAATGAAGTGACCGCAGACCGAAACCATGTATTATATTATTTTCGGGTATGCTCTTTCGATTGGCAGGGTCGAAATTGCTTTTTCATGACTCTAAAAAACAATATGGTGGATTTTAAGTGAAAAAATACCAAAAAATGGAAGATATTTTTTTTTCATCTTTTTTTTTACTCGAAAGAGTATTAGGATCGTATTCCTACTATGATTAACGGTGATCGGAACAGTTAGAATTGAAGGAAATAATTTTCTTTCAGACATCAAGTCACTATAACCTATCCAAAATGGCGGAAATAACGTGAAATCTTGTAAAATTCAGATTTTTCTTGTATATTTTTTGAAAATCACGTTTTCATGAGCCATTCTTTGTGCAAATGTAATTTTACGTTGAATAAAACATTACTGCATATGTTTCATCTAATTTTACATTCTCAATTCAATATGGCGGTCACAAAACTGAAAAAATAACTACTTTCTCCGAAATAATAAGCAACAGAGTTCCTAAAATCATTGGTTTCAAACGTTTTTTCATATTTTTGTCACCGTAGAATCCGAACATGATAGCAAAGTTTCGAAATTCAAGATGGCGGATCCAATATGGCGGATGCGAATGAAAAATATCGTAATTTAAAAATGAAAAAAATACTGGTGTTATCTGCACAAAATTTGTAAATGAAAGTATTCATGATAAGTTTGACGCTGGATGCGTTGTTTTTGAGAAAAAAATTCCTGAATTCTCCGAATCAACGTAGGGTTCGATTTCTCTACGATTTATCTCTCGAGATCTTTGTCGTGCATAGACATACTATTCATCAATGCATTACGAATCGGCTTATGTTTACATGCACATTACTAGTTATTATTCTACTCGCAGCATCACCCAGAGACAACGACGTGGACGTGGTAGGAATTTGTCTCCTTTGGGGTGCTTCATTATCGTGAGTCCCCTTGCCTCTCACGTTTTGGGGTGCTTTATTTTCGTGCATCCCCTTGCCTTTCACGTTTCGGGGTGCTTTGTTTTCGTGAGTCCCCTTGCCTCTCACGTATTGGGGTGCTTTATTTTCGTGAGTCTCCTTGCCACTAACGTTTCGTGGTACTTTATTATCGTGAGTCCCTTTACCGCTCATGTTTTGGGGTGCTTTATTACTGTGAGTCCCCTTGCCTCTCTCTTATTCCTGACTCATTTTAGTGTTTTTCTTTGAAACACTTATCACAGAACCTCAAGTTACATTTCTTACACAAAACTCTTGTTCTTATTGGACAATTTGAACAAGTTTTCAACACATCAACACGATATTTTCCATGTTTTTTTTATCGTTTTTGCTGCCCTTTTTGTATATAGTGTTTAGCAATAGCAATCGTAAAATCGTGAGAGGCAAGGGGACTCACGATAATGAAGCACCCCAAAGGAGACAAATTCTTACCACGTCCACGCCGTTGTCTTTGGGTGATGCTGAGAGTAGAATAATAACTAGTAATGTGCATGTAAACATAAGCCGATTCGTAATGCATTGATGAATAGTATGTCTATGCACGACAAAGATCTCGAGAGATAAATCGTGGAGAAATCGAACCCTACGTTGATTCGGAGATTTCAGGATTTTTTTTCTAAAAAACAACGCATCCAGCGTCAAACTTATCATGAATACTTTCATTTACAAATTTTTTGCAGATAACACCAGTATTTTTTCCATTTTTAAATTACGATATTTTTCATTCGCATCCGCCATATTGGATCCGCCATCTTGAATTTCGAAACTTTGCTATCATGTTCGGATTCGACGGTGACAAAAATATAAAAACGTTTGAAACCAATGATTTTAGGAACTCTGTTGCTTATTATTTCGGAGAAAGTAGTTATTTTTTCAGTTTTGTGACCGCCATCTTGAATTGAGAATGTAAAATTAGATGAAACATATACAGTAAAGTTTTATCAAACGTAAAATTACATTTGCATAAAGAGTGGCTGATGAAAACGTGATTTTCAAAAAATATACAAGAAAAATCTGAATTTTACAAGATTTCACGTTATTTCCGCCATTTTGAATAGGTTATAGTGACTTGATGTCTGAAAGAAAATTATTTCCTTCAATTCTAACTGTTCCGATCACCGTTAATCATAGTAGGAATACGATCCTAATACTCTTTCGAGTAAAAATAAAGTTGAAAAAAAATATCTTCCATTTTTTGGTACTTTTTCACTTAAAATCCGCCATATTGTTTTTTAGAGTAATGAAAAAGCAATTTCGACCCTGCCAATCGAAAGAGCATACCCGAAAATAGTATAATACATGGTTTCGGTCTGCGGTCACTTCATTTCTCTTATTGAGTTTGGAGCTCCAACATTTCCCAAAAAATGTGTTCCTTTCGTCGTTAATGGGTTAAAAAAACATAATATATATGAGACATTCCACGTCAACTCAGCCACCCCGTTTTTTTTATTGTCTCGAAAAAATTATTCAGTATGGGCATTTCAAAGGACAATATATCCATGACATTTTACCAAAATTTCATCCCCCCACTATTGTTGGTTCTCGAGATAATGATTAATGAAGTCTCAATTTTGTAAAAATCATAACTTCGTAACTACTGATCGGATTTAAACGATTAAAAAAAGAATCTTTTTTATTTTTTTTGCCCTTTTCGAAAAAAAATATGTCATCATCGGATAAAAGCTCATTAGACAATTTTCGGAGTAAATTAACAAAAAACAATTTTTCCCTCTTCACTGATGCCTTGTTCTATTTTGAAAAAATCCTGCGGAGTTGTGTATTGCCTCCCTCTATTAGAAAAAAAAAATACTGAGTAGAATTCCGATTGGCCCTTTCGTGGAAAAAAAAAAAATCGAAAAATTTTCCCGAAAACTGTCCAATGAACTTTTCTCCAATGACGGCATATTTTTTTTCAAAAAGGGTAAAAAAAATAAAAAAGATTCGTTTTTTAATCGTGAAAATCCGATCAGCCGTTACGAAGTTATATGATTTTTACAAAATTGAGAATTTATTAATCATTATCTCGAGAACCAACAATAGTGGGGGGATGAAATTTTGGTAAAATTTCATGGATATATTGTACTTTGAAATGCTTATACTGAATAATTTTTTCGAGACAAAAAAAAACGGGGTGGCTAATGAGTTAACGTGGAATACGACACGTGAACGCAGCCACGTCAACTCAGCAACCCCGTTTTTTTTTTTTTGGTCTCGAAAAAATTATTCAGTATAAGCATTTTAAAGTACAATATATCCATGAAATTTTACCAAAATTTCATCCTCCCACTATTGTTGGTTCTCGAGATAATGATTAATAAATTCTCAATTTTGTGAAAATCATAACTTCGTAACGGCTGATCGGATTTTAACGACTAAAAAAAGAATCTTTTTAATTTTTTTCGCCCTTTTTGAAAAAAAAATATGCCGTCATTAAAGAAAAGTTCATTAGACAGTTTTCGGGGAAATTTTTCGATTTTTTTTTTTTTTCCACGAAAGGGCCAATCGGAATTCTACTCAGTATTTTTTTTCTGATAGAGGGAGGCAATACACAACTCCGCAGGATTTTTTCAAAATGGAACAAGGCATCAGTGAAGAGGGAAAAATTGTTTTTTGTTAATTTACTCCGAAAACTGTCTAATGAGCTTTTATCCGATGATGACATATTTTTTTTCGAAAAGAGCAAAAAAAATCAAAAAGATTCTTTTTTTAATCGTTTAAATCCGATCAGTAGTTACGAAGTTATGATTTTTACAAAATTGAGACTTCATTAATCATTATCTCGAGAACCAACAATAGTGGGGGGATGAAATTTTGGTAAAATGTCATGGATATATTGTCCTTTGAAATGCCCAGACTGAATAATTTTTTCGAGACAATAAAAAAAACGGGGTGGCTGAGTTGACGTGGAATGCGACATATTCAATCGAGTAATTAATAATTTTTTATTCTATTTTAACATTCTAGATTTCTCTATTCCGAAGAAAATCGATCGATATAATTAAATCGTTAACATCTGAACGAATATAGGAAACAAGGTTCGTATTTATAATAACGAAAATGTCTGCTCGTACGGTAACCATACGAATAATACAAAATTATTCGTACGGATATGTCTCGGTAAATCCCGAATTATTCGAGTTGTCTGTTCTCTTCCACGGGCAATTGGCCAGTTCGCGCGGTAAAGCGCGACTCATTCGACGAAAAATCTGCCATCAACGTATAACCACTGTATGTACCTATTAAAATTGCTGAACTGATGAATTGTCAACGAAAGAGAAATAGGACAACTCATCGTCAAATAATTCGCGTTTTACTGCACGATTTAGTCAATTAACTTCTTATCCGTACGAATAATTGTGAATTATTCGTCCGGATATGTTGTTCAATCATACCGGGACTTATATCCGTACGAATAATTTTGCATTATTCGAACGGTTCACAGCTACAGCCTTATCAGAAAGTATTACGGTAGAACCTCGATTATCCAAAATCTATTATAAATTTGACTTCCAGTGACCATGCCTTACATAAATCATCGCGCATTCGGATGAAGCAGGGTCCTATAGTCGAAGTCCTACTATTACATGCATAAGTTACAAAGTTTTAGGTAACCTTACCCACACGGCACGAAATATGTCAGAAATATTTCAGAAATGTTTCAACGTTTCAGATTCATAACGTAACTTAGAAATATTTCTAAAATGTACCTGAAATATGTTAATTGCAATATAACATTTTCTATAAATGTGAAGTGTATCTGAAATATGTCAAATGCAATACAACAATTTTAATATTTCTTAAATATTTCTGAAATGTTGCAATGAAATATTACATGTTTCGAATGACATTTCCAATGAAACATTTCTAAAATATATCGTCGAAATATTTCTGAAATATTACCGAAATGTTTCTGACATATGTCAGCTATGTAACGTTCGTTATCTCCGCGGACATGGATATATTTCTGACATATTCCTGAAATGTTGCAATGAAATATTACATGTTTCGAATGAAACATTTCTGAAACATTTATGAAATATATTGTGCCGGGTGGATACGTTAACTCTAACAAGGAAGGTATCCCAGGTCGATCTCTCCGATTTTGATCTAACTTATATATGTTGTAGTACATTGAAAACTAAGCGACACGTATTTTTTTTTATCTGCCATTAAACACTTTAAGGGGGTGAAACCACCCTCCAAAGTAAGGCATGTCAAGGGGCCATTTGGCAGTTTCACCCACAAGGACATAATATTTTTTAACCAATCCAACTGCAAAAGTTTTCTCATAATGAGAAACGAAAAATGTAATTTTCTCGATAAAAAAAAAAAAAAAACAAGGGGGTGAGCCACCCCTAAATATTATTACATTAATGCCAAAAATGGGCAAATTCAAGTAAAAAAATCTGAAAAAAATATATATTACGTATGAACACAAAATAAAATTGACGTGTTTTTGGATTTTCCCGAAAAAAAAAAATTGGCCGGGGTTACTACCCCTGAATGCTGTTTATCTTGCGTGTATGCGAAAAATCGTCAAATTCAAGTTTAAAAATCTGAAAAAATGTATATTGCGTATAAACACGAAATAATATTGCCTTGTTTTTGGATCTTTCCGAAAAAAAATATTGGCCGGGGTAACTACCCCTAAACGCTGTTTATCTTGCCTGTACGTGAAAAATGGTCAAATTCAAGTCCAAAAATCTGAAAAAAATGTATATTGCATATGAACACGAAAGAATATTGCCTTGTTTTTGGATCTTCCCGAAAAAAAATATTGACCGGGGTAACTACCCCTGAACGCTGTTTATCTTGCGTGTATGCGAAAAATGGTCTAATTCAAGTCTAAAAATCTGAAAAAAATGTATATTGCGTATTAACACGAAATAATATTGCCTTGTTTTTGGATCTTCCCGAAAAAAAAAATTGGCCGGGGTAACTACCCCTGAATGCTGTTTATCTTGCGTGTATGCGAAAAATAGTCAAATTCAAGTCTAAAAATCAGAAAAAAATGTATATTGCATATGAACACGAAAGAATATTGGCTTGTTTTTGGATCTTCCCGAAAACAAATATTGGCCGGGGTAACTACCCCTGAACGATGTTTATCTTGCGTGTATGCGAAAAATGGTCAAATTCGAGTCTAAAAATGTGAAAAAAATGAACATTGCGTATAAATACAATAGAATATTGACTTGTTTTTGGATTTTCCCGAAAAAAAATATTGGCTGGGGTAACTACCCCCGAACGCTTTTTATCTTGCGTGTATGCGAAAAATGGTCAAATTCGAGTCTAAAAATGTGAAAAAAATGTGCATTGCGTATAAATACAAAAGAATATTGACTTGTTTTTGGATTGTCCCGAAAAAAAATATTGGCTGGGGTAACTACCCCCAAACGCTTTTTATCTTGTGTGTATGCGAAAAATGGTCAAATCAACTCTAAACATCTGAAAAAAATAGATTGCGTATGAACCCAAAGGAAATTCGACGTGTCTTTGGTTTTTCCCGAAAAAAAATATTGGCCGGGGTAACTACCCCTAAACGCTTTGAATTGTTAACGTTTGTTTGTTTTCTCACGATATCATAAAATGCTTAAACAAAAAAATCATCGGGAACAAAGACAAGGTAATTTTTCGAATGAAGTTTAATACGTTTTATTGGTATAACTTATCGTCACGAAAATGATAAACCAAAAATTATTAATTTTCGAATATTGAACAATAATGATAATCGTCGAAAAAGTGTTTCAAGCAGAAGGATTTTTTACACCATGAACATCGAATAACAGCAACGTTTGTGCAGCCTTCGATTTCGACGTCTGCCTTGCAGATTCAGTATTTTGTATAAAATTAAATTCCTCACGCTCACCTTTGAAACGTGTACGTAGAGTAAAAACCGCCCGAATGAATTTTGTTCATCAGGGGTAGTTGCCCCGGCCAATATTTTTTTTTCGGGAAGATCCAAAACAAGTTAATATTATTTCGTGTCCATATGCAATATACATTTTTTCTGATTTTTAGACTTGAATTTGACCATTTTTCGCGTACACGCAAGATAAACAGCGTTCAGGGGTAGTTACCCCGGCCAATATTTTTTTTTCGGGAAGATCCAAAACAAGTCAATATTATTTCGTGCTAATACGCAACATACATTTTTTCAGATTTTTAGACTTGAATTAGACCATTTTTCGCATACACGCAAGATAAACAGCGTTCAGGGGTAGTTACCCCGGCCAATATTTTTTTTCGGGAAGATCCAAAAACAAGGCAATATTCTTTCGTGTTCATATGCAATATAAATTTTTTCAGATTTTTGGACTTGAATTTGACCATTTTTCACGTACAGGCAAGATAAACAGCGTTTAGGGGTAGTTACCCCGGCCAATATTTTTTTTTCGGGAAGATCCAAAAACAAGGCAATATTATTTCGTGTTTATACGCAATATACATTTTTTCAGATTTTTAAACTTGAATTTGACGATTTTTCGCATACACGCAAGATAAACAGCATTCAGGGGTAGTTATCCCGGCCAATTTTTTTTTTTCGGGAAAATCCAAAAACACGTCAATTTTATTTTGTGTTCATACGTAATATATATTTTTTTCAGATTTTTTTACTTGAATTTGCCCATTTTTTGGCATTAATGTAATAATATTTAGGCGTGGCTCACCCCCTTGTTTTTTTTTTATCGAGAAAATTACATTTTTCGTTTCTCATTATGAGAAAACTTTTGCCGTTGGATTGGTTAAAAAATATTATGTCCTTGTGGGTGAAACTGCCAAATGGCCCCTTGACATGCCTTACTTTGGAGGGTGGTTTCACCCCCTTAAAGTGTTTAATGGCAGATAAAAAAAAATACATGTCGCTTAGTTTTCAATGTACTACAACATATATGCGTTAGATCAAAATCGGAGAGATCGACCTGGGATACCTTCCTTGTAAGTATTACTTCGGGTGTATGATTTGCTAACTGATATATTGGTTGTTTTAAATTGGTTTGTTTTAATAACCAATTTCATTATTCCAAATGATCTTCCAAGTACGCAAAGTGAAATAGCCGAAAACTTCGTTAATCTTAAATGCGAAAAAATTGAATGTATTTGAGCATCAAAGTATTAAAATGAAGACTGAATTATAAAAAGAAAATTGGTTTCAGGTTAGCGGAGATTCCTACAATAAGATGATGATGGCGATAAGTATGATGGCGATTAATTCAATTCTATATGATTAAAATGAACTAAATGAACTGAATCAATCCAAATTGATAACATGATGATGACCAGAAATAATAACGTGATGATGGTGATGATGTTATTGATGTATTGATAAAGAATAGACTAAAGTTATTCCTAAATTATATTTGTATTAATTAGTTGAACTGAATTGAACAATTCTGAACTCAATTGTATTTGACTAAATAAAAGTCGAGATATGTTATACCTTAATATTATCATTAAAAAAAATCAACGAATTTCTTTTTAATGTTCGTTAAAAAATTGTGAATGTGCTTTTTCTTAATTCATTTAGAAACTCGATATTCGTCACAAGTTAGTATTCAAATAAATTCACTTTTTTGACTAAGTAACAACACACCCATTAAACAAAACTCCAATCATGGGACGAAAAAGAGTTGTTCGATCACCAGAAGAAGAGGAGGAATTTCAGCGCATCAGACGTGAAAAAAACAATATAAATAAGAAAAAATGTCGTAAAAATTCCAAGCAGTCTGAAACAAATGTAAGAGATAAACAACCTATGGAGATTCAGTGGAGTCCCTTGAATGTAACATCCTCGAATATAATAGACACGACACCATTGCATGGATTGGGAACATCTGTAGGCACTCTGAGTACGAACAATACAATTCGCGTACACATTGGAAGAGGAGTTGATGCTCCAGAGCTGATTACAGAGTCACTTATTACACCTAATTCAATTCCTCGAATAGAATGGTGTCCCCGGATTATGTCGCCGTCAAGAAGTATTATTGTAACAACATGGCAATCAACAGTGGTAGTACCGTATGAATGAGCCATAGAATTGCAAGTAGAACCAAAAGTTGCGCCCAACTACGAAGTGCAAGCAGCTAACAACAGATTAGCTCATGCTGAACGTCAGATTTTGTATCCTGCACGGCAAAGAGATCATGAGGAAATAAAAAGATTCCGTGCAGGCGATGTCCAGAACGTTACGGTGGTAATGTGACGGAGCTCTGTACCCACTGCAACGCTGCACATTTTGCATCCGAAAAAATATCTAACATGCGGAATTAATTTCACGATTGCTGCAGCCACGGAAAAGTCAAACTTGAACATCTACCAGAAATGCCAGTGGAATTGCAATCATTATTCACCGGGACCCACGAAAAGTCAAACTTATTTTTCGAGCGCATTCGAAACTACAATGCGTCGTTTTCATTTGCTTCGTTTAACGCCAACTTGATGAACTTTGAGGGAAAACGTCCCGGACCGTATTGTTTTAAAATACAGGGCCAAATTTACTACTAAGTAAACACGGCATTGTATCCAGGTCCAAACGAACTACCAAGCTATGGCCAACTTTTTATAGTTGATTCAAATGAAGCAGTGGATTCTTTACAACGTCGAAACTCAACACTCGACCGAGATCTACTAAGCGTAATTGATCGCACCATGCATGACAATAACGTCTTTGCTTAATCGTATCAAATGATGGGTGAACAGCTGGAAACTCAGCGACAAGAAATAAATCAATCCAACGGCCTGCAGACAAGTGGTGAGTTGCATTTACTATTTACTTTAAAGCCAGGGATGGATCGCCGCCGATTCAACTTTCAACGGAGTAACGAAGTTGCTGCTGTATTCTCTACCACAGCTGATGGCGAGATTCCTGAATCGTATGTTACTATACGTAACAAAAATACGAGGAAACTACAGTTAGTCAGTACTATGGATCCCAATGTTGAGCCTCGGGTCTACCCACTGTTTTATCCGTTTGGGACTCGAGGTTGGCATCGGGATCTGAAACAAACGGGTGATAATCCAAAACGGGTTTCTAGAGAAGCCTATGTAAGACATCGCATGGAAATCCGCGAAAATGATCAAGGAAATGCTATTCTTTTGGGGCGACGATTATTTCAACAATGGATTGTAGATCACTATGTTAAAGTCGAAAAGGATCGCATAGAATTTATAAAGACCAATCAAGCAAAGATACGCGCGGAAACTTATACTGGATTGGTAGATTATTTGAACACCACTGCGCACGATGCAGATGCACGAGTCGGACGAATCGTCATCTTACCATCAACCTTTACTGGCTCACCCAGAAATATGATGCAGCACTCTCAAGACGCAATGGGAATAGTTCGAAAGTTTGGCAAGCCAGATATTTTCATTACAATGACGTGCAATCCGAATTGGTCTGAGATCAGAGAAAATCTATTTCCTGGTCAACAGCCCTCGGACAGACCAAACCTTACTACGCGTGTCTTTAATATAAAAAAAAAATATTTGCTCAAATTGATTACGCAACAAAGGTTTTTCGGTGAAACACAAGTTTACGTCTACACGATCGAGTCACAAAAACGTGGTTTATTGCACATTCACCTACTGGTGACGCTAATGAACAAGCTTACAACACCGGCAATGGTTGATAAATTTATCTCTGCAGAGATTCCCGACCCTCAATTGCATCCTGAATTGCACCAAATCGTTATGAGTAACATGATTCACGGACCCTGCGGGGCATGGTGCAAAGTGAATGGAAAATGCTCCAGACACTTTCCAAAGCTTTTTTGCGAGGAAACTACAATGGATGCAGATGCTTACCCGCACTACCGCAGAAGAGACACCGGAGCTCTGTACGAACGTCGAGGAGGATACGTCGTTGATAATCGATGGGTGGTCCCATACTGCCCGACATTGTCGATCATATTCAATTCCCACATTAATGTGGAGGTTGTAACAAGTGTGACTGCTCCAAAGTACTTGTACAAATACGTTTACAAAGGGCATGATGCAGCGGCCATTCAGATAATAAACAGTGAGAACGGAGAGCCGGGAAAGCGAGTTATCGATCACGACGAAGTCAAGGACCACATAGAAGCTCGCTATGTTGGACCAAATGAAGCGATTTGGCGTATTCTCGACAAAAAGATGCAAGAAAAGAGTCATCCCGTCATACGTCCTTCAGTACATCTACCGAACGAGCACAGTGTTACTATTCCGGCCGACATAAATAAAGATGGGATAAGAAATGCCATAAATCGCGTAACCATGCTCATGGATTACTTTGCGTTGAACGTTCGGGATGAATCTGCCAGATAGTTTTCGTATCCGGATATCCCATCGCATTATGTATACAAAAAAATGAACGTTGAAGGTAGAAGCGTTTCCATATGGGAAAAAACGACAGCGTGGGCATCACGCAATCGGACGAATGTATTCGTTAAGTCCTGCACAAACTGAATTGTTTCATCTGTGATTACTTTTGTTAAAGGTTAAAGGAGCCAAGAGTTTCGAAGATTTGCGAACCATAGATAGCCAAGTATCTGAAAGTTTTATCGCGACATGCTTAGCTCTAGGTTTAATCGAAGACGATGACGAATGGCGTAAAGCACTGGATGAAGCCGCAGTTTGGATGATGCCTGGTCTGCTTCGAAGATTATTCGTTAGAATCCTGGTTCACTGTCAACCGATTCACCCGGAAGAACTGTGGGCCGAATTTAAAGTGAAGCTATCGGAAGATTACGCTAAGCGCATATGCATGCAACAAGCGTGTTACGTCCCGCGACTTTCGGGACTTTTGCATCGATTTCAGATTACTTATATCTTGTAATTCTCAACAAAATTTAATACGAGGAAAGGGACCCGGTCACACGAGAGAAACGTTTACTTTTTCCTCTGGAGAACTCGGATAGTTCGGGCTGTCTTCAAATCAAGCCGTCGACATGAATGTGGTCTCAAGTGAGCATGAATTATCAAGAGGTGACGCCATGGCGGCGTCGATATCGCAGCTCTTTATAACAAAACGCCCATCGTCGGGCGTGAAGAAAAACATCCGTCGATGCTGAAGAAATCTTTGGCCATGGCATCAGATTACTCAGAAGTGGTGGGCCTTTGTGCACAATGAAAAGCAATGTGCATGGGACACTAACACAGGCCGAGTGCAAAGTCTTTGCCTTCTTGAGAACCACAGGCGGTCTCTTTGGGTGTGCGTGAGCAGGAGAGCAAGAGAGACAGAGCGTGTATGGCTCATCTAAAGCTAAGTGACCGGTGATCCTCTTTTTCCTTATCCCCGAATGAAGACTTTATGAACTGATTCCCCGAAAGTACGTGAGTGAACGAATGTAAAAATGTAAAATCAAGAATGAGCATGGATACCTGGGTCAGGTCATCGGTGATGGTTAAGGTGGCGGTGGATTATAGATTATTGCATTTAAATGTTCAATTTTATTTTTAACTAGGTCGGGATTTCCATGAATCGAAATTGGTTGAAGAAAAGAGAATTCTTCTTTGAATCTTTGTTGTTTTTCTTTTTTTTTTTTTTATTCTTGCTCCGAAATTATGGGAGGTTTTATAGGTAGGGAGGTGAGGTCGCTAAATGGCGACATTCTCGAGCACCGTCGAGACCTATCAAAATCGAAAGATGAAGTAATTTCGAAAAGAAAAGCTCGTATAGTAAAAACCATTTTAGCGGTGGGTATGGCGTGTACGGTTTTTCAAAAATGTAAAAAAAAACAGTTACTCGGTCATTCTCGAGCGCGTCAGATATTCATACCACGTATGCCCCAAGTGCCTCTGATAACAACGGTATACTAATCTGCCGGTTTGCGTGGTGGGGGTAGGCATATAAAGTAGTCAAAAATCCGAAAAAAAAATTTACTCGAGCGCGTCAGATTTTCGGAACGGGTGTTAAGTAGGCCCCAAGGAAGCTCCCTTTAAAAAAACTGATGATTTCGGCGTGACAATAAGTTACGACAAATTTTTGAAAATGCAAAAAAAAAAAGTTCTTTTGAAATACTCGAGCGCCTCAGATTTTCATAGGGGAGGTTTATCTCGGTATCCTGAAAGCATATTTTCTTAATCTGACAAAAATGTTGGTGGGTTCTCTTAATCTGAGCGAAAAAGGTTTTTTTTTCTTTTTGTTCCTTTCTTTCTCCCTGATAAAACGGGGAATTTAAGAATGACAATAAAGCGATAGATACAATCAACGTAAATGTAGATGAAATGTACAAAAAATTGTATTATAACATTATTACATTGTATTATTACATTATTACATTCCATTGAGCTGAAGGATAGGAATATGCCGTCGGGTCTTTTCTCTCTTTTCAATCGGCGTCATACTGAGGGCATATAGGTCTATGGTAGGGGACCATAAACATATATATATATATATATATATATATTTGGGTGTATCGAAAATTCCCTTCTACCGCTTCTTTCCCCACCATCAATGTTGCGAAATAAAGGAAAAATACTGGACGGCATATTTCTGTGGAGCGCTCAGTCTGTATTACATGTTTATGGCACATTCCTCTTTTTTGCTTCAATTCTTTACTTCGTTTTGCTTACGGTACGTCCAAAAAACAATTTGAGGATCAACAGGCTATTGAATAATATAAATAAATGAAACTGTACATGTTAATAATACTTTTTTATACAGATACAGCTTTAGGAAAAAAAAAATTTTGAGATGCAATAAAAGTTACATAATTTAATCATCGTTGTTTCATATCAATTTTTTTTAACACCCTCTGTTTTCGAGATATACTCAAAAAACCGGGAGTTTGAGTTTTCATAATGCTCATAAGTCCAAAAGTTTTAACTTTAGACAAAAATATAAAGAGAACTCTTTTGTGTAAAATAAAATTAGCTTTTTTTTTATTTAAACTTCTTTTTGGTAAAATGTATCGTTCGCGACTTATATGCCGCAACGCGTTTTTCGGAAGACGAAATGGCTCCTCCACACTTCCGGTCATGCGGAAACCGGCAGATTTTGTATTTTTAGTAAGTTTTAGATTATATTCTTCAAAATAAAAATAAAATTGATCGCGCTCGAGAATGCCGGATCAACGTTTTTTTTTTTACAAGTTCGCGACCCTATAACTCTGCGGCGTCAAGGACTTATCGTCAGATTAGTTAAATTTAGTCTCAAAACACTAAAATCAACCCCCAATATCTTAATCTGACGCGCTCGAATATTTCAGACTATCGATTTTTTTTTACTAATCTGATCGTCTATCCTAGGCGCGCGTCACTAGATATAGAGCTAATACTTTCCAAAGTTGTTCTATTAGGTCTAAGGTATCTCTCATACCTTAAACTGCCGCGCTCGAGTATCCCCGAAAAATCCCCTCTTCGCCTCCCTAACTATTAGCCTTGTTACGACTTTTTGGGGGAATGGCGTCTGGAAAAAGTCATCAGATAATTCTCATGGGCGGTCTACATGAGCTCTGCACGTGATCGATGAATTAACGCAGTGGTCGAGTCAAGGAGACTCGATGGAAGAAAGATTTCGACGAAGCACCCAATCATCGACGACCAAAATTAAACAAACTTTTGAGAATATCTCTTTAGGCTAGGACTGTTATTGGACTCCAATTTAATGAGCACTGAATGTTTATGCTGCACGAAGAGGACGCCGAGTCTATAGCCAAAGAAAGAGAGCAAGCAGCGCTTTGTCCCAAGTCCTGGGGATTCAGAAGGCGTATGTCCCATCGTCATACGAATCCAAGCTCTCTCCTACGAAGGAGGGGCGACACCAAAATTCGGCATCGAATCCAACAAAGACCCCAAAAGCGTAGCAAGCGCATTATTTAATTAACGTTTTTCTTTTAATTAACAATGACCAAATTCAAAGATTTCAGGAGATTTCGTAATGCATGGGTATACGTTTATGTGGAAATGAAAATTGTGAACGAATCCTTTTCCTATAATAATTACGAGTTTGATGAATAAATGTATGTGTGATAGTCGCGTGAGCATGAAGATAGATCTTTCCTGTAATGACAAGTAAGAGAAATGATAAAGCTGGAATCATAAAATTGCCCAAGATCCAGAGTATATAGATAGAATTTTTAATTGCTGTAACAAATGTAGAATCTGAATAACTGGTTAATAAGTATGAGAATTTTGAGTAATTGAGATATGCCAAAATGATTTTATTTTGTGTAATTATTGGAAGGTTTGGAAAGAATTAATTATAATTCAAAAGAAATTGCATGTCATACACCATTGCATCAGAACCTCCACATGGTGAATAATCAAAAAAGAAATAGGAATGAATGGAATGAGAGAAAAGATCAAACGAAATCCAGAGCGAGAAAGATACAGAGAAACAGAGGAGAAGTTGTCACCGAACGAGAGTACGAATGAGAAAAGACGAATGGATGTGTATGTATGTGTGTGTGACATCGAGAGCCTATGACGGGTCAACGCGTGGCCCATAGGAGAAGTCAAATGCAAGTATGGAGGGATGAGAGAGAGAGAGAGTGACCAGAATAAACGAGAGGGGTTTACTCCTCCGCTGTGTGGAACCTCAAAAACGAGGAATTGAGTGAGTGAGAAAGTAAATATGAAATACGTACAGCAATTTTCAAATTATCCATTTTTTCGGGAAAAACGAAAAAGCTTTGGAAAAAAAAATCGTAGGGAAATTTCTCAAAAATGAAATTGAAGCTTGGACTTCCCCCTTTATGATTACTCTCGAAGAAATGCATAAAAAACATTTTTACTAGAAACGGGGTCCACTTAAAACAGTTAAAAAAAACGACAAAAAATGGTTGTTTTCAAAAATCAGTGCTGACTGTAAAAAAAATCAGAGAAGTATTTAAAAAAAAACCAAATTGAAGGTGAAACCCTTCCCTTCAAAACGGCGTTGGTTAAATTGGGCTAGCCCAACTACCGGCGAAATGGCACGAAAAACCGTCACGGAAGTGTTTCGAATTTTTGTCCGGAAACTTTTCGCCGGTAGTGTAAGTATGAGGGAGACAGAATGAGCGTCTTCATGAAAAGACGGCGTATGTTTGAGAAAATTGTTTTCTGATTATTAGGTAATAATGAGATAATTATTATAAAGGAATGCTGGAGTGGATGTTATACCATAAGGATAAATTCTTGTTAATTATAAGTATAAATTTTCGATTATATAGATTCTAGGGGATCATTGGGGGATGCGAGGTGAAGGCGGCGGAGGAGCCTGGAGCGTCTAAGGCGTCTAAGGGCGTACCTTCCTACCGCCGAAACTAAGCGATCCTGGAAGACCCTATATAAGACCGGGTAATGAGCCCGCAGTATGTTCAGACCACCGGAAAAATTTTAAGTAGACGAATCAATGGCAGTTGGAGGCCAGAGTAGATCTTAGTTTTAAGTCGCGGTATGTCAGAGTTGTGAGAGTCTGGAGAAAAGTTAGAGAGGTCAAATCGCTGTCTGTCAGTTTAACATTTTTATATTTTTACCTTAAAATCTTATTTCTTCCTCGAAACTTTATTTTATCGTTAATTTTCGGTTGCGTTCGTGAAATTCAAATATAATTTTCCTTTATTATACCATAAAAACGCACAATCTCGTCGCGAATAAAACTAGACATCGTGAATATTTATAGGGTCCAGTTTCTTTTGTACTCCGTCTTCTTCGTCTTGCGGTCACAACTCCAGTTCATCCCTGTTTCTGTTCATCATCTTCGTCGTAATTGGCCGCTGATTATTCATCTATTCCACAATCACCTTTTATCCAGTTTCAATCATCAAGTAGTAAGTATCTCGAAATGTTTTCTCGCATGTGTCAGTATATTTTCGTTCGTGTTGCGCGGTGTCTCCGACCCCGGTCGACACCCCATGACGGCTCGAGGCCCGTAACCGAAACTACCGGGTTACTCACCGTTGAAGCCCTATGAAATATTATATTCGTTGTTTTCCCTTTTCGCGTTATCTTTTTTTTTTGTATTAGATTCAGATTTTTGTCTTAAATTCAGTTTTATGGAGATTCAGATTTCTGTGTTAAATTCAGTTTTATGGAATTTCAGTTTTTTGTTTTAAATTCAGTTTTATGGAAATTCAGGTTTTTTGTGTTAAATTCAGTTTTGCGAAAAGGTTATGTCGATTTAAAGTCAGTTTAGTGAAGAGTTATGTTATGTTGAATTCAGCTTTCCTGAAGGGTTATTTTTGTGTTAAATGCAGTGTCAAACTTCAATCATTTTTCGATTCAAATCTTTTCGTATTAATTCAATCGAGTCGTGGTCGATTAAATCCTGTGTTGATTTTTGTTTGTTTGTGAGAGTTATCCTGTCTATCGACCATGGACCTTTTCCAATTAAAGATAGCTGTCGTTGTAGTAGCGATCATTTTAGTGCTCGCGATAATTTCGTTTGTCGTTGCAGTTTGCGCGGATAAACCCCAGGAGGCTTATCTTGAGGATGGCCCTGTAGTTTATTTTCTCCCGCGTCAGTAAAAGTCTAGTTCCCGTTTTTATCAAAGTTTATTTAATATGATCAAACCATTTTTCTCCCTTTATATTACGATTTTATTTGTCCAATTTTAACCGAATTACATTTTATTAGTCTTGTTCAATGTGTCTCGCGAAAGTTAAAGAGTTTTGTTCGCGAGATTTTATTTTAATTTGCCATTGTTACCAAATTATGCACTCTCCGCCCATCCTGAGCAATTTTCCGCAAGGTTAGGCTCAAAACAGGGCAATAACCTGGCCAATGCCGATTTTATCTCGAATAACGTGTTAAAGGGAAAGCCGCGCTTTTCTTGGCCAAGATGAGAAAAATCGAGGGTCAGGACGTAACAAGCGCAAAGAAAAGCGTGTATCCAAATAGCGCGCATGCTTAATAGGGAAAGTTCAAGTCTATCTCAACTCCCAGGAATGGAACAAGTGCTGATGTTAGATCAGGACGAGCCTGAGACATTGCCTACTGAATTTATCGAAATTGGCGTGCAACAATATGGACAGCTCAATGGTACTCAGGAAACCTTTGTCGATGCTGTCCTAAGTGCGCTCGATGACGACAACACGGAGCAAACTTGCTTCTATATCGATGGTCCCGGAGGATCTGGCAAGACTTTTACGTATACCACCCTTTCGAATCTCGTCCGAGGTAGAAGAAAATGTGTCAGTGCTATGGCTTTCACCGGAATCGCAGCGATATTGCTTCCTGAACGTAAGACTGTACATAAGACATTTGGGCTCCCGGTACCGTTGTACTCAGGTTCCACATCGAGCATCAAAGTGCAATCAAAATAGGGTGAATATTTGAAAAACGTAGACCATTTATCTGGGACGAAGCACCTATGGCGCCGCGTTGTGCACTCGAAGTGACGGATCGAACATTACGGGATATCATGAACAATAATGAGTCTTTTGGTGGAAAAATTATAGTTCTCGGAGGAGACTTCCGACAACTCCTTCCGGTCAAAGTACGAGGCACTCGTAGTGAAACAGTGAACCTGTCAATCAAAAACAGTGCACTATGGCATCACTTTTCTAAGTACGCGTTGACTCAAAAGATGAGAGTTTTACCGAGTGAAATGGAATTCGCCCAATTTTTACTTAACGTTGGCGATGGAATTCTTAATGATCCGGATGACAACCTACAAGTACCAGTTATTTGTCTGGCCCCCGCAGACCGAGATAGGGTTGAAGATACCTACGGACAATTGGTGAGAGAAAGAAAGTTTAAGCAAGTGGCAAAATGCGCCATACTCTCTGCTCGAAATGTCGATGTTCAAGAAATCAACTCCAGGGTTATGAACTTATTCGACCATGCTACTGAACGCCTTTACACTAGCGTTGACAGTACAGAGAATTGTGGTGACGACGACCAGATCAACGAAACAATCTTGCCCGAATACTTGAATACCCTGTCACCCCCGAGTTTACCACCTCACGAACTGCGTCTCCGTAAGTACTCTATTATCATGCTAATCCGAAATTTGAGCATTAACGAAGGTTTATGCAACGGTACGAGATTGTTGGTTTTAGGATTTTTGGTTTAATTTGATTTAGGAAACATGGTTTTGCGATGTGGGATTCTCTCAGGTGATAAAACCGGAGAGATCCTTTTTTTATATCGCATCACTCTCTACTGTGAGAATAAATATCCCTTTACCTTCAAACGACGTCAGTTTGCAGTGAAGGTATCTTTTGCTATGACCATTAACAAATCGCAAGGGCAAACGTTTGAAAAGATTAGTGTTGATCTTCGCAGAGATGTTTTCAATCACGGCCATTTGTACGTAGCCTTCTCCCGTGTGCGTTCTTGGGAATCCCTTAAAATGTATCTTGGTGCACAATACGACGGAGTCGTTAATAATTATGTGTACAAGGAGTTGTATCATTATACAAGAATTTAACTCCAATTACATAACAGGTACTGTGCCCTTTTGAATCAGTGCTAAATTTTAAGCGTTTTCCAATTTCATCATTCAGCTATATTAAAAATCCTTATTGTATTAAAAAAATAACAAAGAAACCGTAATAACCAGATATTATCGCAAAGTAATACTCATTAAAATCCTTAGATACAATGAATTTTTTGGAAGGAGGGACAGAGGTCCGTTTCCTATCAGTTTATGATTGCGAATCTAAATCTGATGTAGTACAGACGAGTCTATTGTGCGGGTATCGAACGGCCCCGCCCTCATTCAATTTATTTTATTTTAATGCTTATGACCGCAGATCGCATTTAATAAAACCGTGAATCTTTCCTAATTTAATAAGACGAGGATAATCATTATTGTTTGCACGATTATAGAGCACAAAAAAAATCAAAACATTATTATTTTTGTTAAATGCTGTAGCGTAGAAAGTTGGTATTTGACGATACCAACGTACGATATTTTTTACCGGAAATATCGCAAGAAATTAAAACCTTGCTTAAGCAGTTGGTCAGTAATTATGTTTTTTTTATTAAATAAATAGAACTGACAATGAACCGACTAACAACATAATAAATAATTATTTTAAAGTGATGAGTGTTCGTACATTACTAGAGCGCTGCATCACTGCCATAAAATCGTCCATGCGGAAATGCGGATATTATTACTGAAATGTGATTAATAAAAAGTTCAGTATTTCAATATTGACGAAATTTATTATTGACTTATTTTATTATTAACGAAATTCACAGTATGAGCGCTGCAGCGCCACTATGAAACCGCTCGCGCGCGTGAGCGCACGTCACCGTTCCCAAGTGTAATAAAAAATGTATAGGAATTTATCTCATGCTCGGTTCTTTGTTTCTCGAAATACACCGAATGTGTTATTTTTACTTGAGCTGCAGTCATTTTCACTTTTTATGAGGTTTATATATATTATATTAGGTAAATTTAAGAAGTCTGCCAAATTCAAACCATTGTTTTGCTTTAGGAAAAACATCACAAAAAAAATTGTTTGTTGAATCTAATCGTTTCAAAACTTCAAGATGAATATTTTATATTTTTAGATTAATACAAATTCTTATATTTTGATGTTTTCAATGTTTTTTAAAGTTATTATTTTCGGAAAAACTATTTTTAGTGCAAGACGTTTTTGGCTTGAAAGAGATAAAAGATATTAAGATGTCCGATGAAGAGGGGGTAATCATTGCACCAGAGTTGATCGATTGCTTTTCTTCAACTACCGTGCTGCAAGTTATGACGAATGCTGAAAAGCTTGAAGGTTTGCTCGCTTTTTAATTAAATTACGCTTAAAAAATTTTTCTTCGCTTTTAAGTATTTTCTTAAATTTAGAGTTCGAATATGTATCAGAATCTCTAAGCTCCTGTGCATCGACGATCGAAAATTTATTAAATTCTTCTACTCCACTTCAACTGAACGATTTGGTAAGATTATCAAAATATTACGTTATTTGTGTAATAAAAAATATAAAAATAAATATAAAAATATGATAAATAAATAAACAAATAAGTATGAAAATATAATAAATAAATATACAAGTAAATATATAAATATACAAAAAAAAATATATTGTTCCACAATTTTTTAGAATTTAGCGGAAGACATCAAAGCGACTCCTGGCGGTTTAGAGATCTGCCAAGAATACGAGGCCAAAAAAACTATCTGCTCGAAGTCACGACGGATGCTTGTCAACATTGTGGTGAACTCGATGATAAAAAAATTCGGGTATCATCCATCGACGAACGAAAAAGTTGCCTATGCTGACAGTATAATTCAGGAGTTTCCAGGACTTAAAGATCCTGCGACACCTAGAGGATACGTGCGTATTTTAAATTTAAATCTATAATTTTATCTTCGGTTAAAAAATAAAAATATATTTTTTTACGAATTATGCTACCACGAAAGTTTCTACGACCCAGCAACCCGATGTGGATTTCTCTCTTGGAGGTTACGAACGGTCAACCGCAACATATGTGAAAAAAAAAAAAGAAAATCGGTACCTTACCGAATGTTCCAGTACCTCCTCAAGAAAAGGAAAATCTCAGTTCAGTGATACCAGCAACAACTTTATCCAACGAAGAATTGACCAATAAAATCGCCTTTCTTAATGCTGCATGCTCCGAGACTCAGAGGTCGGAAATAGAGGCAGCACTCAAGGAGACTCTCTACATTCGTCGAGCAGATCCAGCAAAGATTTTGGAAACATTCCCGATATTTTTAAATACGCCGTATTTGGTACGTATTTTTTAATCCATATTTTTCATGGTACTTGATTACGTGTAATTTCTCAACTTTTAAATGTTTTTATAGATAAACGCTGACTTCGCGTTTCTGTATCCGGCAATAAATATTTCCAATTTTTCGACTGAGAATATTTTTTAAGTCACGCGTGATCGCCTTCTCTGAACAGCTGATTCGACAGTTACGAGTTGTTCGGCAACGATCATCGATCCCCGTTATGGGAGTCGGATGCTCTCATGGTGGAACGACCCGAGGAATGGTTCAACTCAATCTACGGTCAACTTACTTAACGAAAGGTATGCAAATCACCGCTCACGTTCTCTCTCAACTCACGACTACCTTGCCGTTGTTCGTGCCGAGTTGTCTCTGCTTCGCTCACCTCTCGGGACTGCCTCTCGATGATCCGACCTTTCTTTCCCCTGGACCGGTCGACCTGATCATCGGCGCTGACTCATACGGTCATCTCATCGCACCTGAGATTGTGAGGGGGTCGGAGTCGGAGCCGATCGCCCAACGGACGATTTTCGGGTGGATCGTACTCGGACCGGTATCAGCTCCGCCCTCCAAGGCGACTCTCACGCATCATACGACAATTAATCATGATTTCAGCTCACTTCAGGAACTTCTCACAAAATTTTGGGTCCAGGAGGAGGTTCGCTCGACGGCAGGGTCTCATCTCACCCCTGATGAGGCAGATTGCGAGGCTCACTTCGTGACTACTCACTCTCGCGACAGCTCGGGTCGGTACATTGTGAGACTGCCAATGAGGTCCTCTGCGAGTCAACTCGGTGACTCGCATCTCACTGCTCGGCGATGCCTCGAGCGAACTTTGCGGCGGCTTTCCCGCGATACTGAATATCACGCGCTCTACTCTGCGTTCATTCAAGAGTACGAGCAGCTCAATCACATGCGGCGAGTCTCAGCGAATACACCGGAACCCTCGCCGGTGTATTACCTTCCTCATCACGGCGTACTCCGGGCCAACTCACTCACAACCAAGCTCAGAGTCGTGTTCAACGGGTCCAGCCTCACCAGTTCCGGGATCTCTCTAAACAAGATCTTACACACGGGGGCCAACATGCAGTTAGACATTTCGGACGTGCTACTCTGGGTTCGGCGGCACCGGTATCTCTTTGCGTCGGACATCACGAAGATGTTCCGGCAAATTCGAGTGCATGAAGACGACTGGGACTTGCAGCGGATTCTCTGGACGGACACTCACGGCAATTCGGTGCCATATCAACTCACTACGGTTACCTACGGAACTCGGCCAGCTCCGTTCCTCTCAGGGCGAGTCCTTCTCCAACTCGTCGCTGATGAAGGCGAGAAATTTCCCTTGGCGGTTCTCCCACTTACCAAGGGACGGTATGTGGACGACATTTTCGGTGGGGCGGATACTCCGGAAGAACTTATCCAGATCTCGTCTCATCTCGTAGGCATTTGCACGGCGGGCGGTTTCCCGCTAGCAAAATGGCAGTCTAATCAACCGAGTTTGCTCTCTTACGTCACGGTAGAGAGCTCACCTCCGGAGAACCGATCGCTCAATGAAGACGACAGCAAAATCCTCGGTTTGTCTTGGCGGCCTCGGTCAGACGTCATCAAATTCTCCACTCAACTTTCTCTCGGGTCGAGAATCACCAAGCGGGCCATTTTCTCGGAAATATCTCAACTGTGTGACCCTCTCGGCTTCCTCTCACCGGTCGTCATCCGGGGGAAGATTCTGCTTCAAGAGCTGTAGCTCGAAAAGCTCGGATGGAATGATCTCGTGGCACCCATTCTCGCTCAACGGTGGCAGTCATTCGGGGAACAGCTCTCGGACGTGGCCAATCTCTCGATCCCTCGGTGGTTGGGTCTGTCTCCGTCATCCTCGGTGGAGATTCACGGATTCTCGGACGCGTCTCAACTGGCAATGGCTGCTGTCGTATACGTCAGAGTCATCACTCTCTCGGTCACACTCGTCTGCTCCGAGACGAGAGTAGCTCCTCTCAAGCGGCTCACAATTTCTCAGTTGGAATCATCGGCGGCTGTTCTTTTGGTTCGACTCGTTCACTATGTTCAACATACAATTGAGCTGGTGAACGTGCCGAGCTATTTCTGGACGGACTCCTCGGTTACACTCACGTGGCTGAGTATCCACCCCTCACGCTGGAAAGACTATGTTCGGAACCGGGTGTCAACGGCACAGGATCTCCTCCCGAATGCCCACTGCCGATTCGTACCGGGTAAGGAAAATCCTGTAGATTGCGCCTCTCGAGGGCTCACGGCAGCTCAACTCACGGCTAACCCTCTCTGGTAGACGGGGCCTGAGTGGATTTCTCAACCGAGTGAACACTGGCCAACTGTAGTCCCCTCTACGAACTCTACGGCAATTCTCGAGGAACGACCCGGGGTCATTCTTTACACCATCTCACCCTCGTTGCCTCCTCTCTGGAATCAGTTCTCGCGGTTTTCCAGCCTGGGGAAACTTCTCCGGGTGACAGCTCTCTGTTTCAGGTTCATTGCGGTACTCAAGGGTCACTTACGGGGCATTCACGCAATGCCAACCACGGTTGGGGAGCTCGAACAGGCCCGAGATCATTGGGTTCAGGCGTTCCAATCCTCGTGGTTCTCCTCCGAGCTCAGGATGCTCTCAAACGGGTCACCACTATCGCGGAATCATCATCTCGCCAAGCTCACCCCGTACCTCGATCGGCGAGGTATACTCCGAGTCAGTGGGTGACTCCATCATTCCACGCTCGACCCCGAGTGCAAACATCCGGCTATCTTGCCTTGTGCTTCTCCACTCACGACTCTCATCATCGCGGACGCTCATCAACGGACTCTTCACGGCGGAACTCAGCTGACATTGGCTGCAGTGCGACGGATGTACTGGGTCATCGGCGGCCGAGCTCCGGTCCGATCTCACATTTTGCGCTGTGTCCCCTGCGTTCGCCAACGTGGACTCAGGGCTCAGCAGCTCATGGGGTAGCTGCCGCCTGCTTGACTTATCCCGTCTCGCCCGTTTCTCAACACTGGAGTTGATTACGCGGGCCCGGTTTCACTCAAGGCATGGCGCGGACGAGGATCGAAAACCCTCAAGGCATGGCTCGCCATTTTCGTGTGCTTCTCCACACCGGTGGTCACCTCGGTACATACTTTGGTGGGAAGTGGGAGGGGCCGTAAAATCGGTCAAACATCATCTTCGGCGGACGATCCAGGATACCTTACTCACTTTCGGCGAACTCGCCACCGTCCTGGTTCAAATCGAAGCGGTACTTAACTCGAGACCCCTCAGTGCATTGTCGGACGATCCAGAGGACATTTCAGCACTCACCCCGGGTCATTTTTTAGTCGGACACGCGCTCACCACGATCCCGGAACCATCTCTCTCCGAGGTACCTGAAGGTCGGCTCAATCGGTGGCAACTCATCCAACAGCGGTTTTAACACTTTTGGACTCGATGGTCGTCGGAGTGTCTCCAGCGGTACCCCTCGACGACCAAGTGGCACCACCCATCTCACGAGATCAAAATCGGCTCTCTCGTACTGCTCACTGATGAGAGGTTCCCCCCCTTCGAAGTGGCCTCTCGCTCGAGTAACAGCTCTCCACCCTGGGAAAGACGGCCTCACGAGTGTCGTGACTCTTCGGACGGCTACCACCACCCTCACGCGGCCAATAGTCAAACTGGCCATACTGCCGGTTGACGTCTCACCAGCGGCTGCTACTCAACTTGAGATCTCGACCACAACGGACTCACCTTCGACACGGGACCAACCTCAATGCAAGTGACGACGCTGTCTTCACGGCGGGCGGAATGTTAGGAAAATATCACGTTTTAATTCACGCGCTCAAATCACTCGCGGCAGCACCTCTCGGTCAGCAGTCCTCCTGCGCTCTCTCTCGGGATCTTGGGGCGACTCGATCGATGAGAAGCCGGCTTTTCGCCATTAATCACTCAACCAGCGTGGCTTATACGCATGTGCTTTCGATAAATTAAACAATCCGGATATTCTCTTAAGAGCATGTGAAAGCACTGTTTTACCCTCTCTTATGGTAATGCAGAGTGCATGTTAAATTTCAAACAAATCCCACTCCTAAACTATTAAACCGCATGGATTTAAATTTGCACAGGTAATACTAGACACCTTTGCTTATAGCGTCCTGACCCAAAAACATTAAAATTCAAATTAGAAATGAAAATTTTGATGGGAAATTAACGAATTTAAAAGATCTGCCAAGATATTGGGTCAGGACCCACTAGACCGATAAAAAGCCTGAACAACAAGCCTTTGTATATTATTGTGCGTCAAAAATTAACTGAGTGGCATTTGTTCGAAAAATTACATGTTAATACTGTCGGTAAGGAGATGTAGAGAGAATGTGTAGCTCCCGAGATGTCCGCAGGTAACTCGGAGAGTTGAGCGCTGCACTAGCGTAAGGATCCAGGTATCGGAGAGAGAACGCTCTCCGATACCCAGCAACTGCCGGTGCGTGTATGTCGTGTAATTGTGATCGATATGTATATCTGTATATACGCCTGCAGGAAAATCGCGTAGTACCGAGTGGCCCGTGGCTCACATAAAAGAGAGTAAGGAGAGAGAGAGAGAGAGAGACAGACAGACAGACATAGGGAGTGATCGATATGTATATCTGTATATACGCATGTATTATTATACACAAATTTCAAACATGCACCACGCCTAAACTATCGAACCGAATTGATTGAGATTTGCACAAGTAATATTAGAGACTTTCGTTTACAGTGTTCTGACCCGAAAATGTCGTTATTGTAATTATAAATGAAAGTTTTTAGTAAAAATTGACGAATTTTGAAGATCTGCCAAGATATTGGGTCAGGACCCACTCGACCGACAAAAACTCTGAACAACGAGCCTTCATTGATTCCTGTACGTTCAATATTGGCTTAGTGGCATTTGTTTGAAAAATTACGTGTAATCGTTCACGGCTAGAAGATGTAGGAGAACGCCTAGTTACCGAGCGGCCCGTTGGTCACATGCTAGAGAGGAGACAACGAGAGAAACGGAGGCAGTCAGCAATATGTATATCCGTATATACGCATGTATTATTATACACAAATTTCAAACATGTACCACGGCTAAACTATCGAACCGAATTGATTGAGATTTGAACAAGTAATATTAGAGACTTTCGTTTACAGTGTTCTGACCCGAAAATGTTAATATTATAATTATAAATGAAAATTTTTAGTAAAAATCGACGAATTTTGAAGATCTGCCAAGATATTGGGTCAGGACCCACTCGACCGACAAAAACCCTGAACAACGAGCCTTCATTAATTCCTGTACGTTCAATATTGGCTTAGTGGCATTTGTTTGAAAAATTACGTGTAATCGTTGACGGCTAGAGGATGTAGGAGAACGCCTAGTTACCGAGCGGCCCGTTGGTCACATGCTAAAGAGGAGACAACGAGAGAAACGGAGCCACTCAGCAATATGTATATCCGTGTATACGCATGTATTATTATACACAAATTTCAAACATGTACCACGCCTAAACTACCGAACCGAATTGATTGAGATTTGCACAAGTAATATTAGAGACTTTCGTTTACAGTGTTCTGACCCGAAAATGTTAATATTATAATTATAAATGAAAATGTTGAGTAAAAATTGACGAATTTCAAAGATCTGCCAAGATATTGGGTCAGGACGCACTGGACCGATGAAAACCCTGAACAACGAGCCTTCATTGATTGCTGTACGTTCAATATTGGCTTAGTGGCATTTGTTTGAAAAACTACGTGTAATCGTTGACGGCTAGACGATGTAGGAGAACGCCTAGTTACCGAGCGGCCCGTGGGTCACATGCTAGAGAGGAGACAACGAGAGAAACGGAGGCACTCAGCAATATGTATATCCGTATGTACGCATGTATCAGTATACACAAATTTCAAACATGTACCACGCCTAAACTATCGAACCGAATTGATTGAGATTTGCACAAGTAATATTAGAGACTTTCGTTTACAGTGTTCTGACCTGAAAATGTTAATATTATAATTATGTATGAAAATTTTTAATAAAAATAGACGAATTTCAAAGATCTTCCAAGATATTGGGTCAGGACCCACTAGACCGACAAAAACCCTCAACAACGAGCCTTCATTGATTGCTGTACGTTCAATATTGGCTTAGTGGCATTTGTTTGATAAATTACGTGTAATCGTTGACGGCTAGAAGATGTAGGAGAACGCCTAGTTACCGAGCGGCCCGTGGGTCACATGCTAGAGAGGAGGCAACGAGAGAAACAGAGGCAGTCAGCAATATGTATATCCGTATATACGCATGTATTATTATACACAAATTTCAAACATGTACCACGCCTAAACTATTGAACCGAATTGATTGAGATTGGCACAAGTAATATGAGAGACTTTCGTTTACAGTGTTCTGCCCCGAAAATGTTAATATTATAATTATAAATGAAAATTTGGAGTAAAAATTGACGAATTTCAAAGATCTGCCAAGATATTGGGTCAGGACGCACTGGACCGATGAAAACCCTGAACGACGAGCCTTCATTGATTGCTGTACGTTCAATATTGGCTTAGTGGCATTTGTTTGAAAAATTGCGTGTAATCGTTGACGGCTAGAAGATGTAGGAGAACGCCTAGTTACCAAGCGACCCTTGGGTCACATGCTAGAGAGGAGGCAACGAGAGAAACAGAGGCAGTCAGCAATATGTATATCCGTATATACGCATGTATTATCATACACAAATTTCAAACATGTACCACGCCTAAACTATCGAACCGAATTCATTGAGATTTGCACAAGTAATACTAGAGACTTTTATTTATAGTATTCTGACCCGAAAATGTTAATATTATAATTATAAATGAAAATTTTTAATTAAAACTGACGAATTTCAAAGATCTGCCAAGATATTGGGTCAGGACCCACTAGACCGACAAAAACCCTGTACAACGAGCCTTCATTGATTGCTGTACGTTCAATATTAGCTTAGTGGCATTTGTTTGAAAAATTACGTGTAATTGTTGACGGCTAGAAGATGTAGGAGAAGGCCTAGTTACCGAGCGGCCCGTGGGTCGCTCGCTATCTGTACAGCATACACGCGTATCTGTATATCCCACCAAAAACACCATGAATGGTGTATAAAAACTTGAGACAAGTACATTTCTTTGCGTCGTTTTGTTTATGCTTACAAAAATATGTCAAACCAAAATATTTGACAAATAACCCTTTACAAAAAGATGTCAAACACAAAAAGTTATCAAATAAATTCAAATAATCTAAGTCACAGTTGCCAAGTACATCAAGCATTTTCATTGTTTACATTTTTATTAACCGTTTATAAGTAAGTAACAACGCTCGAAAACGTATTGAAACGGACTGAAGGACTTAATCTAAAAATTTAATGTTTGAAAGATTTTATTGAAAAAAAATTCGCATTGAAAAAAAAAATCCGAACGAAGTACTTGGCGAGTTCGTAACAGGTAGTCTGTACAGTCATTTTACATAACTCGCCAAGTACTTCGTTCGGATTTTTTTTTTTCAATGCGATTTTTTTTTCAATAAAATCTTTCAAACATTAAATTTTTAGATTAAGTCCTTAAGTCCGTTTCAATACGTTTTCGAGCGTTGTTACTTACTTATAAACGGTTAATAAAAATGTAAACAATGAAAATGCTTGATGTACTTGGCAACTGTGACTTAGATTATTTGAATTTATTTGATAACTTTTTGTGTTTGACATCTTTTTGTAAAGGGTTATTTGTCAAATATTTGGGTTTGACATCTTTTTGTAAGCATAAACAAAACGACGCAAGGAAATGTACTTGTCTCAAGTTTTTATACACCATTCATGGTGTTTTTGGTGGGATTTGGTTTCTTTTTGCAAAGCATTATATATGTCGACATATATTTACGATGTAACTTCTATGTAAAAGCTTTGAATGGCGACTACTATGCTCAGGGTAGAATTGAACAATTTTTGACGGCATAAATTGTCTTGCCAAAACATTTCGTACAATTATGGAATGGTGTCATTATTTCACAACTTCAGAAGCCCCGATCTAGCACCTAGCACATTCATATCATTTGCATTTTTTTTTATTAGATCGTTAGCAAGTTTGGCGAACTCCAAAATATTCTATGCGTACAAAATCCTATCAATGAGGTCTCCCTATTCTTGAAAGTGCTCGCATGATCCATTCAAACATCTTTGAGTTTCGATTCTTGATACAAAGCACCATCGCTGAGTTATAAAAATCATAAGCATTGCTTTTCTATAGTCGGTTCATAGTATCGAGCACTATCTTTTTTTTCGCGATGGAATATTAGAGCTTCGTTTGTAAGATATCAATGAAACGCAGACTCAACCCGACCGCGACCCACGTAATTCTACTCATAAAAGCCAGTCAACTGAACAAGGGAAAATTCGACAAATCATTGCACTACAAAAAAAAAATCCCATGAAGCGATTTGATCCAGACAAACGCAGTCTATAACCGAATTGGTACAGAAAAATGAAGCATGTTGTCCGTATGCGCAGGTCCTTTGAAATTTGAATTGTCTGTACCGAACCGAGTTGTGAAATTGTAATTAAACTTTGTTTACTTACAAATCACAAATGGAATTTGAAATTAAACTTTTTTCAATGGACTATTACAAATGTGATCTGTAATTGAACATTTTGTAATTAAAAATTAGAAATATAATCTGTAATTAAAATTTTCACTCTTTTCAATTACCCATTACAAATAAAATTTCTAATTACACTTCTTTTAATTTTAAATTACAAATGTAATTTGTAATTAAACTTCTGTGTAACTACGAATTATAAATGTAATTTGAAATCGACAAGAATTTAATTACAAATTAAAATTGTAATTGAACAACGTTTAATTATAAATTATGAAAGTAATATATTCAATCAATTATTTGTAATCGATTAGACGAGTACAAATTCGCAATAAACAGATCCTCCGGAACATCATTCGTCACCCAGAGTTATCATTTTTTAATTAATTTTTACGTTTGATTATTTTTATGTTTTGCTCCCGATGGACATGTGGTGGTGCGCTCCGTAGCACCAGATCCCCAGGTCATGGGATCTTTTTTCCTGCCGTCCAGGTATCACTTTCGGTAGTTCTTGAGCACAGGTCGACGGGCATCCGTCACCTACCATCCTGGAATGGCCCCGCGCTTCGTAATCTTTGAGCACCAGGTAGTCGGGAAGGCGTTATTTGCCGTCCAGGCTCTGCGCTCCGTTGTTCTTGAGAACCAGGTCGACGGGAATGAATTTTCCGTCATCCAGGTCTCACGCTTCGTAGTTCTTGAGTTCCAGGTCAACGGGATTGCGTTTTCCACCGTCCAGGTCTACCGCTCGATTGTTCTCGAGTTCCAAGTTGATGGGAATGCGTTTTACGCTGTCCAGGCCTCGCGCTCTGTAGTTCTCAAGTTCCAGGTCAACGGCAAGGCATTACGTATATAAATGGCGCGTAAGACCCGGACGCTAAGCACTATGGTGCGATCAAGCTGGACGCCAAGAAGTAACGCGCGATCAACCTGGATGCTAAAAACTATGACGTGATTGACCTAGACACCAAGAACTATGACGCGATTAACCTAGACATCAAGAACTATGGCGCGATCGACCTGGACGCCAAGAACTATGACGCGATTGACTTGGGCACCAATAACTATGGCTTGGTCAACCTGAACGCCAATAACTACCGCGCGATCAACCTGGACGCCAAGAACTATGACGCGATCGACCTGGACGCCAAAAACTACGATGCGATCGACCTGGACGCGAAGAACTATGGTGCGATCGACCTGGACGCCAAGAACTATGACGCGATCGACCTGGACGCCAAAAACTACGATGCGATCGACCTGGACGCGAAGAACTATGGTGCGATCGACCTGGACGCCAAGAACTATGACACGATCGACCTGGACGCCAAGAACTATGGCGCGATTAATCTCGACATCAAGAACTATTGCGTGATCGACCTGGACCCCTAGAACTATGACGCGATTGACTTAGGCACCAATAACTATGGCTTGGTCAACCTGGACGCCAAGAACTATGACGCGATCGACCTGGACGCCAAGAACTATGGTGCGATCGACCTGGACACGAAGAACAATGGTGCGATCGACCTGAACGCCAAGAACTATGACGCGATCGACCTGAACGCCAAGAACTAATGTGCCATCAACCTGGATTCCAATAACTATGACGCGATTGACCTAGACACCTAAAACTACGACGCGATTGACCTCTATAGACACGAAGAAATATGGAGCGATCGACCTGGACGCCAAAAATTTTCGACGCGATTAACTTAGACACCAAAAATTATGGTGCGATCAGCCTGGACGAAACTTTTCTTTTTTAACACAGAACCACATTGAATGAAAAAAATATTTATCTAGAAATAAATATTTTTTCAAGATGCGCCGGTATCGCGTCTTTTCGGCCTTTCAGCGTGACACGGGACTGAAGACGGTTAGTGTGGTTATGTTGGTGGTGCGAAAAATTAGTGGAGCGAAAAATTTGCGGAGCGAAAAATTTGCGGAGCGAAAAAATGATGATCGTTGTACGTCGAAAATAAAAAATAAAATGCGATATCTCCCATATGTCAATAGCTACAGCATTCATTTGGGTACCAATCGAAAGAGAAAAAAAAATAAAAAATATTCGTATTAATATCATTGCCGAAGTCTGGATAATTAATTGATAATTAGAAAAATAAGTTTCATATATAGATATACTCCCGTGTATAAGCTCGATGTGTGGCGTATAAGAGGCTGTAGTACCTCTCGACATGTCGGTATAGGAGGAAATGTACTTGTCTCGAGGCTCTGCCGCGCCTCTTAATACGCATGTATTATTATACACAAATTTCAAACATGTACCACGCCTAAACTATCGAACCGAATGGATTGAGATTTGCACAAGTAATTCTAGAGACTTTCATTTATAGTGTTCTGACCCGAAAATGTTAATATTATAATTATGAATGAAAATTTTTAGTAAAAATTGACGAATTTTGAAGATCTGCCAAGATATTGGGTCAGGACCCACTAGACCGATAAAAACCCTGAACAACGAGCCTTCATTGATTGCTGTACGTTCAATATTGCCTTAGTGGGTTTTGTTTGAAAAATTACGTGTAATCGTTGACGGCTAGAAGATGTAGGAGAACGCCTAGTTACCGAGCGGCCCGTGGGTCACATGCTAGAGAGGAGACAACGAGAGAAACGGAGGCACTCAGCAATATGTATATCCGTATATACGCATGTATCATTATACACAAATTTTAAACACGTACCACGCCTAAACTATCGCACCGAATTGATTGAGATTTGCACAAGTAATATTAGAGACTTTCGTTTACAGTGTTCTGACCCGAAAATGTTAGTATTATAATTATAAATGAAAATTTTTAATAAAAATTGACGAATTTCAAAGATCTGCCAAGATATTGGGTCAGGACCCGCTAGACCGACAAAAACCCTGAACAACGAGCCTTTATTCATTGCTGTACGTTCAATATTGGCTTAGTGGCATTTGTTTGAAAAATTACGTGTAATCGTTGACGGCTAGAAGATGTAGGAGAACGCCTAGTTACCGAGCGGCCCGTGGGTCGCTCGCTATCTGTACATACAAGCGTATCTGTATATACGCATGTATTATTATACACAAATTTCAAACAGGTACCACACCTAAACTATCGAACCGAATGGATTGAGATTTGCACAAGTATTTATAGAGACTTTCATTTATACTGTTCTGACTCGAAAATGTTAATATTATAATTATAAATGAAAATTTGGAGTGAAAATTGACGAATTTCAAAGATCTGCCAAGATATTGGGTCAGGACCCACTAGACCGATAAAAACCCTGAACAACGAGCCTTCATTGATTGCTGTACGTTCAATATTGGCTTAGTGGCATTTGTTTGAAAAATTACGTGTAATCGTGGACGGCTAGAAGATGTAGGAGAACGCCTAGTTACCGAGCGGCCCGTGGTTCACATGCTAGAGAGGAGACAACGAGAGAAACGGAGGCAGTCAGCAATATGTATATCCGTATATACGCATGTATCATTATACACAAATTTCAAACATGTACCACGCCTAGACTATCTAACCGAATTGATTGAGATTTGCACAAGTAATACTAGAGACTTTTATTTATAGTATTCTGACCCGAAAATGTTAATATTATAATTATAAATGAAAATTTTTAGTAAAAATTGACGAATTTCAAAGATCTGCCAAGATATTGGGTCAGGACCCACTAGACCGACAAAAACCCTGAACAACGAGCCTTCATTCATTGCTGTACGTTCAATATTGGCTTAGTGGCATTTGTTTGAAAAATTACGTGTAATCGTTGACGGCTAGAAGATGTAGGAGAACGCCTAGTTACCGAGCGGCCCGTGGGTCACATGCTAGAGAGGAGACAACGAGAGAAACGGAGGCACTCAGCAATATGTATATCCGTATATACGCATGTATCATTATACACAAATTTCAAACATGTACCACGACTAAACGATCGAACCGAATTGATTGAGATTTGCAAAAGTAATTCTAGAGACTTTCACTTATAGTGTTCTGACCCGAAAATGTTAATATTAAAATTATCAATGAAAATTTTTAGCAAAAATTGTATTTATTGTCGCTTCATTTCTCACAGTTACATAAAAATGGGAATACGGAGGGTTAAAATAAGAAGAAAACTCATTGTCATTTTTATAATAGATCTTTATTATGCCCAACGTTATTATGCTCAAGAAACCATGCGTCTGCTTTTAAATTTTGTAATAAAAAATATTGAGATAAAGCGAAACACAGAAGAGTAATGGAATAATTTTTTTATAATTTTTTTGTGAAATTTAAGGACAAACGAATCGTTTTCTTGACATCACGTTGCAAACAATAAAAATCCTTTACTTGAATGATAATAACTTTCCTAATCATTCAAATCCTCCATATTCCCATTTGTAAATAAAAAATCATTGAAAATATCGTCCGGTTAGAATATATTCGATTTTTGACGTCGTTTGGAAATTATTCATTATTAATCAATACAATCTGTAAAAAATATGAATGAATTCATTCATTCATACATATCGGAATTCTTTTACAACGTTTTATCCGATGATACAGTCGAATCTGGTTATAAGCAATCTGGTTATAAGCAATTTCCCCTCCGATTTTTTTCGACTCCGCTCAGCGCGGTCCCCCACCACAAGCCAATTGCTTATAATCAGCAGCATTGCGCATTTCACCGACGCACTCACTCACAAAGAACGCTACATCGATGCGCTCTAGTGGGGTAGCCACATTTTACGACTCTTCAGCGTTTTTTTTCCTACATCCCGGAAGGATGTAATTTAAGGATGAATAGCCCCGTGTATGTATAATAACCAAAAAGACTCATTTATTTCAATACACATAAAAAAAGACAATTTATTTCATTTATTTCAACGTATTAAAATATAATAATATTTCAATACATTCATATCGCAATGCACGGCAATACTCGAGAGACCCTTTTCGTGCTCAGGTCTCGTCAATGACTACCCATCTTTATGTCCATCCATCCATTACGCCTCGTCCAGTCTTGAGCACGAACGCACACGAGACAAGGCTATTAGATATATATATATCCAATATTCGAATATATATATCTAAATACACGCTTTAGAACGCCCGGCGCCAACACTTTTATAGCCATACTCTCTTTGAGAGAGGAGAATAATGTATAATGTACTGCGTGATAGAATAAGACATTGTTAAAAACTTATACAAAGGTGGAAAATAAAAACTCGATTATATATATAGTCACACCCTTCTTCGGTACCCTTTGTTTACATTTCGCTCGTTCGCCTCGGGCAGAGACAAAGGGTCAAGACACGAATGAGGGAAAACCCTGATATTTCTTTCGGAACTACAGTTTCAATAAATTTCGTCACTGCATAAGTAATACAGGAATTAAAAAAAAAAATATTTTTGTTGTTGAACAATTTTCATAACAAAATCATTATTCACACATGGTATAAATAGCGGTAAAATTTTTTCAAGTTTGACATGACAAAAAAGTTTGTGATTTCTTTAACGGTAGAGTTTAGGAAGGGAAAAATAAATAAAGCGTTTTTTTTGCACGCAATTTCCTGGCTGCAATATTATCGCAGAGAAATAAAACTTGAACAATATTCATCCCGACAAGTTTTACTATCATGTACACTTCGAGGCAAAATAATTTTTTACAATTGAGTACGTGAAAAATGGCTCCAGAAAGGGGGTACGTTTTTGACTCATAAACAAATGGAACTCCGCTCGCAATTTTCATGTTGCAGAATCGAAATTAGTATTGCTTAAAAGCTGTCTTCATTTATTATTTAAATTATTTATTTAAAAGCAGAGTCTTTCTCGGACGAAGACGCTGCTCGATTTTCTCTCCTATCCCCCCTAAAGCGCGCAGGCGTTTTCCAGCATTGTAAAGAGCAGTGCCTTGATTCCGTTGAAGACGGAGAGGGGAAAATTAAAGAAAACACAATCGCACGTGCGAGCTGTCGCAACCCGCCAACACGCGTTTTGCCAGCTTCATCGTACAACGTCGCGTTTTCACGTGGCAAAGCGATTTCACTGTAGCAGAAGACTGCGCGTAACGTGAACTTTTTATAAGTAATATCATACATACGTAAAGAAAAAATAGTGTACAAAGATAAGACTTTGAAATTAAAAATTACTGTTTAGTGAAAATAAAAAATTAGTGTTAGTGAAAAAACATTTCATACGTACATAGTGATGACAGTGACGTGTTAACGAAATGGGGAACAAACATAATTCGAACAAAAATTGTCCTCATTCATATCGAACGAGTAATAAAAACGGGTACGTTTTGCAAACACTCCTTTTCCTTATTAATTAATTTGCTATTTCTTATTAATAAAAATATCGGGCTACTAACGGAAAAAGCCAAAAAGTGCGATGAACATGGGAAAAGGGGATGACAAAGTCATCGGCACAGGACTACTCGTCGACAGCATGTAGAAAGTTATGCACATCAAGTTCATTTAACAAAGCCCGTCTTCTAACTTTCCACACACTGTATCTTAGCCCCACTGTACCTTTTACACTCAAAGCACTACACTACATTAATGCATAACTGTTGTAGTTTTATCATATTTAATTGTCACACAGTACACAGGTAATCCTGGGCGTATCCTGGGCCCATAACCTATAGGAAATAGGTTATTACATAAATAACACTCTGTTTCTATATTGATTGTCTTGATATTTTATTCATATATTGAACACTTGGAAGGCACGTCTTTCTCCTAGCATATATTCGTCTCGACTAAAAAGGAACTGAGGGCGAGAATAAGAATCGGTTTATTCATCTGCACTTATCGCTCTGGACCTCCGAGAGCGCAATATAAACATAGCGTAACATAAACAGCTAGGATCGCGACACATCGATCTCAGTATATAAGAGATTAGTTTTTGTACATACACATATTTACATAAAGAAACCAACAGTTCTATCCGTTATATATATGAGTTTACAGCTGAATGTACTGTGTCTTCGTACCTCGTGTTGACGTTGGCGTTAAAAATTTTATTTGTGTAGGCCGGGGGGGGGGGGGGGGGGGGGGCAGAAAGAATTGATAGGGTGAGCAAAGAAGTAGGAATTAGTTATAGGTATGAAATCAATTTCATTTGTATAAGTATATGTATCTGTAAGTAAAAAATTGGAATAAATTAATTCTATTCTCTTATTCTATACTATTTTCATTGCTCTCGTGTCTATTATATATAGAATCGTCTAATTCTACAATACCAAAAATTGGATTATGATAACTCAAATATGACATAAAATGCTTCAGATCTATTTTGTCGATATTTTTGCAAATACAGCATCTATCGTTGAACGGCCTTCAGTGGTCAGATCCTTCCTGCCGTTCATCATTTTTAACGAGAGATGTTTTTTCCTAAAAAAAGATGAAGTGATTCGGCCTGTGGCAATGAATAATTGACATTACAATCACCTGCGAGAATTACCGATTCATTACGGTAATGCACAAGGTCTGGTAGCATATCGGCTAAAACTTGAGAACCGCCTATTGCTAAGGGCAATAACGCTTCAGCGATTAATTGAGCGAAGTATAAATTGCAGATCAAACGGAGGAAAACTTCGGAGAGCGTATTTCATTTTTTTTAAATTAAAGCACCAATCATATCCATCGCACCAATCATATCAGATCATATCAGATCGCACACGACAAATTGGCCAGGCGTGACCGTATCTGGTCATATTGACTTATATACGACCTGATACTACCAGATCGGATAATATACGAGTGGACATGACAATATACTGTCAGGCCTGGCCACTTTTTTGGATACGATCAGATATGATTATCACATATGGTCATGTCTCATTATTTTTTCACGGGAATATAACGAGCTCATTTATTAGTTGGTATAACGCCGTTGTAAAGAGTTCAGAACTCGCGCATTTCTTGAAGCCAGATTGATATATAAAAAATTTTAAAAAAATGCGTCTGTTCAAACTATGAAAACTATGTTCATTGTATTTTTAGTGTAATGTTCATAGGGTGATACCCTTATTGGGGTGGAGCCGCGCATAAGTGGGAATAGGTGTTGAGTGTGTGTGCACGAGGTATACGAGCATTTTAGCATAACGAGATTTTGACATCGTATCCACGAGTGACTCCTATTCCAAGATAGGGGGATAATGTTACAGTATAAAGTATAGAAAAATACAAATTCTCAGAGAACAAAGCTTCATTTTGGAGAAAATCGTAAAATAATATTCTGATGAAACAATGAGATGTGCCTGAAATTTTTTAATTTCTTAGGCCCGATACCGACTGTCTCTCATTGATGAATTCTTACAATCAATTTAACAAAAATTTTGTATATATTATGTACAAAATCGAACACAATTAGTATCGTAACGGCCTAACGGTCAATAACATATTGTTTAGCTGAAATAATTATAATACATACACAAAAAAATATTTTTCGAACAAAATGAATATAATAATATTACGTACATTTGTTTTGCATCTGCAAAGCAACATTTTGGTTATCTGTATTTTGTAAAGTACGGCTCTAGAAGAATAAATCCTAAGACGTTGTTTCATTTCTTTTTTCATTCTTACAAACCTGATATTGTGACAAGAAATTAATTTTTGCAGATACAACAATCTGCTTAGCCTGAAAAAAAATTTAATATCCGTTTATCGGGGGTGAAATAATAAACGAAAAATTTCAGCAATTTTTCACCTGGAGGCATAGTTTGGAGACTGCACTTGACTAAAATTTATTCATTAAGATGCAAAAACTATCGGGCCTGAAAAAAATTCTGTTACTAGAGAATAAAAATGGAACAAAAAAGTCCTCACAGACTAAACTCTCTGAACGATAAAAATTATTCCGGCAAATCCGGTTTTTACATCATTGGAAACGGAAAAAAAAAATCCCTAGGAATTATTCTCCGAGGAATGACCAAAGCTTGGTTTTTCACAGACGCAGATATACGACATAAGACTTACACTCTCTCTCAGTCTCCCTCTCCAAAAGAATATCTTTCGTCTCTTTTGCGTCACGAAATCTGGCGATTTTTCGTGACACGACCTTGAAATTTTACTCTCAACGCGTCTAAAGAAGTTTCACTTCAAAATCCACCGGACAAGAGAATGAAGGAATAGAAGAGAGAGAGAGAGAGAGAGAGAGAGAGAGAGAGAGAGAGAGAGAGAGAGAGAGAGAGAGAGAGAGAATGATGCGTGAGCCGTGTGAGTGCGAGTGAGAGCGAGTGAGTCAATGCAGTATAGCAGAGTATACGTGTGTTAGTACGGATAGAATTGTAGCACACATGCGCGCCGTTCTATACGTAGGGGTTGCCCGTGTGAGCCCACAGCTGACACAGCTCTGTGTGTGCGTGCGAGTTCATACTGCGTCGTCGTTCGTCGTGCCTCGTGTCAAATTTTGTGCTAATTCGTGTGCGAATATTTTGTTATCTTTATATTATTGTTATTTGTTGGTGCCGTTTTGTTATTTTTTGTTATTGTTGATAGTTCTTCGCTGGTGATGTTTTATTTCGACTCTCCAAGAGAGAGCGAGAGAGAGAGAAAAAAAGTAATTTTCGCCGAGGTTGCACGTTCTCGGTGATGACAAACACGCTGAATCGACGATGCTCTTTTAGCACCGTTCGACGAGTGCGATGATTTTTTTCGACGATGCACGACCGGGAATCTAGTATTCTCGGCCGAGAACTCGTCGATTCGAATACGTCGGGTCTCATCGATTTCTCGATCGCGTATACGGACAGTTGAATCTCCAAGAGAGAGAGAGAGACAGAAAGAGTCATTTTCGCCGAGATTGCACGTTCTCGGTGATGACAAACACGCTGAATCGACGATGCTCTTTTAGCATCGTTCGACGAGTCCGAAGATTCATTTCGAAAGTGCTCAACCGAGAATCTAGTATTCTCAGCCGAGAACTCGTCGATTCGAAAACGTCGGGTCTCATCGAATTTTCGATCGCGTATACAAACAGTAGACTCTCCAAGAGAGAGCGAGAGAGAGAGAGAGAGAGAGAGAGAGAGAGAGAGAGAAAAAAAAAGTAATTTTCGCCGAGACTGCACGTTCTCGGTGATGACAAACACGCTGAATCGACAATGCTCTTTTAGCATCGTTCGACGAGTCCGAAGATTCATTTGGAAAGTGCTCAACCGAGAATCTAGTATTCTCGGCCGAGAACTCGTCGATTCGAATACGTCGGGTCTCATCGAATTTTCGATCGCGTATACAAACAGTAGACTCTCCAAGAGAGAGCGAGAGAGAGAGAGAGAGAGAGAGAAAAAAAGTAATTTTTGCCGAGATTGCACGTTCTCGGTGATGACAAACACGCTGAATCGACAATGCTCTTTTAGCATCGTTCGACGAGTCCGAAGATTCATTTGGAAAGTGCTCAACCGAGAATCTAGTATTCTCGGCCGAGAACTCGTCGATTCGAATACGTCGGGTCTCATCGAATTTTCGATCGCGTATACAAACAGTAGACTCTCCAAGAGAGAGCGAGAGGTAGAGAGAGAAAAAGTAATTTTCGCCGAGATTGCACGTTCTCGGTGATGACAAACACGCTGAATCGACGATGCTCTTTTAGCATCGTTCGACGAGTCCGAAGATTCATTTCGAAAGTGCTCAACCGGGAATCTAGTATTCTCGGCCGAGAACTCGTCGATTCGAATATGTCGGGTCTCATCGATTTTTTGATCGCGTATACGGACAGTTGACTCTCCAAGAGAGAGAGAGAAAGAGAGAGAAAAAAGTAATTTTCGCAGAGATTGCACGTTCTCGGTGACGCGTCTGAATAAATTTGTGTAGAGGCACAAATATTTCCACGCACGCATGCATGCTTAGGCGTCACATACGCTCGAAGCTGGTTCTATTGTAGAGCCATCTAGCGGTGGCTCGGTCCGCTTAGGCGGTAACGCCGTAACTGTAATCGACTCTCCAATAGAAAGAGCTAGAGAGAGAAAGAGAGAGAAAAAATAATTTTGGCCGAGATTGCATGTTTTCGGTAGAAATATAAACGCTCAATTGACGGAACTCTCTTGCCGTCAATCGACGAGCGCGGCAGTTTGTTTAGATAGGACTAGATCGAGAATTATCGATTCGGGAGCGAGAACTCATCAGTCCGAATGTATTCGCGCTCGTTGAGTTGCTGATCGCGTACGTAGTACAGTAAACTCGCCATAAGCGAGAGTGCTTTGCCACCGAAATTGCACGTTTTCGGTGATGATAAACACGCTCGATCGACGATGCTCTTTTAGCATCATTCGACGAGTCCGACAATTTATTTCGACGAGACTCGATCGAGAATCTAGTATTCTCCGCCAGATCTCGTCTATTTGAATATGTCAGGGCTCGTCGAATTTTCGCTCGGGTACGTACAATCGACTCTCCAAGAGAGAGCGATACATAGGGAGAGAGAGAGAGAGAAGAGAGAGAGACATTTTTGCCGAAATTGTCTCATCGATGATAAATACGCTCGATCGACGGCGCTCTTCTAGCATCGTTAGACGAGTCGGACGATTCATTTCGACGAGATTTGCTGGAGAATCTAATATTCTCGGCCGAGAACTCGCCTATTGCAATATGTCATGGCTCGTCGCATTTTCGATCGCGTACCTGCAATCGACTCTCCTAGATAGAGAGAGAGAGGGAGAGGGAGGGAGAGAGAGAGAGAGAGAGAGAGAGAGAGAGAGTCATTTTAGCCGAGATTCATTTTTCTCGGTAAAGATACACACTCTCCACCGACGATGCTCTCTTACCGTGAGCTCGACGATTCATTTCTACGAGAATCGATCGAGAATCTAGTATCCTCGCCCGAAAACTCTTCGAGCTGACTATGAATATGTCGGGGCTTGTCGAATTTTCGTTGACCTACCCACAGTCGATTCTCCAAGAGAGAGCGAGCGAGCGAGCGAGAGAGATAGAGAGAGAGAAAGAGTCGATGTATTGTTAGTTGCCGAGACTATATATACTACAGGTTCTCGGCAACGCGTGTGAATACATTTGTGTGCAGGCATAAATATTTCCACGCACGCATACATGCTTAGGCGTCATGTACGCCTGTAGCTGCTTTTTGTGTGGGGCCATCTAGCGGTGGCGCGGTCCACTTAGGCGGTAACGCGCCCCGTACACTACTATGCCGACCCCGTTCGAGTTCGCCGTCGCCTTTCACATGCTCTTAATATAAATTCACCATCGGCTCTTTCTTATGGGAATTCGGGTTCTCGCATAATTCTTGTCGGTGATTCTCTATATATTTCGGGTACGACTCTTGCGGCGCGGTGTAACGCGAAAGAGGAAGATTAATACCATACTCCTCGTGGCGTCTCTGTCGCCATCTTACATTCTCGACATTCTCGCTCTCGAGCACCGTGCTTGAGGTTTCGCGGCGTTCTCATAGAAATTAACGACTCTGTACACGGCTTAGATTAAAATAAACTCGGTATCAACTCGAACCGTCACCCAAGGGTGACGAAATTATACCAACGAACTCGGTCATTTTTTTTCTCGGCGCTCCTCACCCCGATCCCCCCTTAGCCAGATATCTTTCCGGTAATTTTAACACTGTGAATAAGGCGATACTAAGTTGAGGCATTGGCTACAATTATTTTCCTATTTTCTATTTCAGTATTATATTTAATATTTTTTCGCATCTTCCAAATGTAATTGTACGTGTTGCTGAAATAGTATATTGTGCATCAAGGGCGTAAAGTGGGCTTTTTAGACCGAGTACTGCAACCGCATGAGGTCAAAAAGCCTACTCAGCCCTTGCATGGTGCACACTATAGTTTTTGTTACACATGTACTGATGTCTGTGTTTTTCATGCTCATGTAATAGTCCAGTCAAATGGTGCCTCAAAAGGGGTCCTCTGTGCATTTTGGGTAGGTAGCGATTTTTTTTTTTCATTTTGTAGGGGATCGGCCATGAGTGTAAAACTTAGTTTCCGGGATTCTAGCAGGTGAGGAACGACCGCCATCTTAAAATTAAGGATGTAAATATTTTTTTAAATTTGTCTCCGTAACCATAAAGCTGACAAAAATTTTGTGAAGAGTTTATTTGTACCTGATAAAATTATCTACGACATTATTTCATAACTTCTTGCGCTAAAGTTAATAATAGAAAAGTTATAAGCAAAAAAGATGATAAATGAGAAGGTAAAATACTTTGAGGCCAGCTAATTAATTAATTAAAAATCTTACAATAAAAATACCTCTTAGCTTTTTATGCAGCATTTCGTAATAGACAATTTGACCGATTTAATTTTTTTATTTGGTTTGTTTTTCTATGATTTTTTAGCGTTGTGATAGTCCAATGTCAAATGGTGAAACTGTGCAAAGCCAATGAAAATCAAACCAAATAAAAAAAATTAAATCGGTCAAATTGTTTATTACGAAATTGCGCATAAAAAAGGTAAGAGATATATTTGCACTGAGCGTTATGAGTATTTGATATAATGTGTAAAATTATGATTCTGGAGGACTTCGAGGGTCAAAATGAGAGCTCGAGAGTGGGCCGGACGTTATGAGTATCAAAATGGTTGCTAAATCATGTAACCAAAGGACTTGGGAGGCCCTAAATGGGAGCTCGAGCTCTAAAAGTTATAAAAGAGGCTTTAAATGGACGCTAATTTTCGACTTTGGAGGACTTGGAGGTGCAAAAGCGGAGTTCGAGGAGCAAATGGGATAGAAGGAGGATGTGTTGGATGCTAAGAGTATTACATTGGGCGCTAAATTTCGATTTGGGATCTGTCGCCGAAGCATCATTTTATAACACACTATCCCACGGTTATTTGACGCATCGGACCATTAGTTCACTTCTGGTCCATGAGATTTGGAGGAAAACATAATTATTTTAAACATCTTGTGCATGAGTATAGACATTTTAAAAACATAACGAAAACTCTGGCATCACAGCACCAGCGATACATGTACTACGAACACAAAATTAAAAAAAATTCCTACGATATAAAAATCGAAACGATGTCAGGTAAATTCGTTTTATATGAAAATATCATTAAGCGTTTTGGTAATTTTGATAAATCTATTATTGAAATACACAATAAATCAGAAGTGTACGTGACGGATCAAATTACGATTCGAACTTCCTATAGGATAGGATGTTTTATAACTTCGGAAACAGACAACTCTTCAGATTTTCCAATTTTTCACCAAATTTGTCAACTGTTTATATTCCAAAATGAGCCCTTGGCCATTTACGAGACGTATATTTTCCAGGATTACGATGACGATTTGTGTGCTTTCATAATCGAAAAAAGTTCGACACCAAAGTACAGTATTATAAATATAGCAAATCTATCGCACCAAGTATCTTACGATGTACATCAAGCGTGCGATAAAAGCCATGAAATGTTCATTGTTCCTAAGTATCAAATATTAAATAACTAAAGTATGTACTAATGTGATATCGGTTTAGCGTTCAGGTGTGAGACACCAGTCGCCCATCTAGTGCATAAAGTCCGCAAATAAGACTTATGAAAACATGTGATTTAAAAATGTATGGTAAAAGAAAGAGTTCAAAATAACTAAAAAATGTTTATATCAAATACGAAATGTATCAAATAAAAATATAGTGTCTGTCAAATCAAAAAAATATGTATACGTAAGATAATATTTTTGCATTTTTGTTACTCGATAAGATAAATATGATAATTTTGTTTCATGTAAAAAATACCCAAAATGTATATTTGGTGAATAAAAGCATTTAAGCATGAAAGCATTTTAGCATGATAGCATTAAAAATTGCATTGTGTGTGTGTAATATTTTTACACGGAGTGAAGTAAGAAGATGACACCTAAATGACTCAATAAGAATAGAGTTATTTAGGTGTCATCGTCTTACTTTACTTAGTGCAAAAATTTTATACACAAAATCGAAAGAACATTTTTAAGTGTTAATTATTTACAGCTCTATGTAACTGCTTTACACAGATTCAATGTAAATTATCAAATAAAGGAGTCGAATTCTACGATCGTTTCTGTCTTTTTTACACAAAATATTTATTTGAATCGACTTAATTCGGTATTCCTTTCTTACACATATTAATGTGAAAATTGAACACGGATCGATACAGATCAACACTGCAATTATAATTGTATTTCGCGCCTCTTCCTCGAGATCATATCGTAGTACCCCTACCTCTCACCGATGTCGCCACACCTTAACGACCGAAAAATTCGCCGTCGTTACCACGCCCTATAATTTCGTCATTCTTCTTCCTTGTGCCGAACGCGTCACACGTATTTAACGAGAGTGAAACAAGATATTTATATATATAATAATGGACAGTGCGGGTGAAGCCGAGGCTGATAACGAAAAAAGAAATAAGAAAATAGAGGAAAGATTGGAGAGATTGGAGGAAATGTTAAAGGACCAAATTAATAAGAAGAGAAAGCACCGCAGTAAGTATACGAGCCCCCCCCCTTCTTTTCTAGGTTAGGTGGGCAAACAAGCACGATGAACGGAATATTTTACGAAAATGCGTTACACGAGTGGCCGAGACCTTAATCTCTGCAAGATTAGGGTCTCTTAGTGTTAGTTTTATATATATAGAACGCCGTCTCTGCAAGACGGATGGCCACTGCGTACGTGGAGAAATGAATGAGGTTAATGCCTTCGGGATATCATTCAAGACCTTTCGTCCCTGATTCTTTAGAATCACACGATGGCGGTCGGCGTACCGAACAAAAAAAAAAAAAGATGATGAAATAATCACAAAGTCTCGCAAGATTTTGTGACACTCCTTGCAAGGAGATTTCACATCGATGTTCCTGGTTTTTCTTCGACAGGTAAGCGTCGTAGACGTCGATCTAATAGTGGGAAGCGGCAACGCCGCGATAGATCGAGGTCGTCGTATCGCAGTTTTTCGGACTCCCCGAGTCGATCTTTGTCCGATAAGGAGAATCGGGGTGGGGAGAATGACCCACGCGACGGAGCGGAGGAGGACGGGACAGAAAATACTAATGTGTCATTGACCATACGACCACAGACTTCGGTGGATCCGTCGGCTCCGCCCTCCCGTCACTCTTACCAACGTCCTCGGTGGATGCTGTCGAAGTGCCGAGAGCGGAGGCTGCGTTAGACGCCGAAGTGTTGCATCTTATCGGGAGCCACATCATACCTAATCGTACATTGTCACCCGCTATCCATTCCGATTTTTCTATTCGGATTCAAGATATTATTAAAAAAGGGTTACCGACGGAGGAGAGCAAATCCCTCTTAGAGAAATTTCCTCCACCAGCGAACGCCTTACTCATGGATCCTCCCAAGCTCAATCCGGAGGTAAAAGCGTGCCTCCAGGAGACTCTTGTAAAGAGGGACGAGCGCATCGTCGAAAAACAGGACCGTATTACAGCTCGTTTGGCGGGCATGGCGAAGCTTATGTCCTTGGCCTTCTCTCAAAATGTTCATGAGAAGCTACCGTTGATTGAGATCGCAGGAGGCATAACGAAGATTCTCGCTGATTTTCAACGAGAAGAATCGCTCATTAGACGGAGTTTGATTCTGAGAAATATAGTGGCGTCGTTTCGAGATTCCTTGACCGCCTCGGATACGGATTCCTGGTTGTTTGGAGAGGATTTGGCGGAGAGAATTAAGGCTGCCAAGACCTTGGAAACTTCGAGCACGTCTTTGAAACCGAAAGCCTCAAAAATGCAGATGACTGGTTCAAAAAACGAGAAGGGCCCACATCGCCGACCAGGGTACAAGACAAAAAGCAGGGGGGCGTGGAGCGGGCAGAAGTCGACTCGGTCATGGAATCCCTCTCGCTTATCCAAGTCCACCCGCTACCCTCCGCGGAGACCGTCATCGTCGGGTCGCAGGAGGAACTGATCGAATCTGTAAGTAATTCCGCCGGACGGTTGAAATCATTTAAGCGATCTTGGTTAAAATTGACCAATGATAAAACCATTCTGAGTTTGATTGATGGATATCGTATTCCTTTTACGAAACGGGTAACTCAATGGGTGCTCCCTGCGAAACGAGATTGGTCCAAGCGAGAAATAAAACTTATTACAGCTCAAATCGAAAAGCTAAAGGTAAAAGCTGCGATTAAGGAGGTGGCCACATGCAATTTATATCGAGCATTTGTCTAGTACCCAAGTCTAGCGGCGGTCACCGGTTGGTATTAAATCTGAAAAAGCTAAACGAATTCATTAATACGCTGCATTTTAAACTTCAGGATGGAAGAATCGTTCAGAAAATGTTAAGCCCGGGTTGTTTTATGGCTTCGTCAGACATTCAGGACGCATATTACTTAGTCTCGATTGATGAGAGAGACAGAAAATACTTGAGATTCCATTTTCAAGGGAAAATATACCAGTTTGAATGTTTGCCGTTCGGGCTTAACACCGCGCCGTATGTATTTACGAAGATCATGAAGCCAGTGGTGGCCCGGTTAAGAGCTATGGGCCTAATGTCTGTAATTTATCTTGACGATATCTTGATGTTCGGGAGTAGTTCGAATGCCTGTCTCGGAAATATTCAACAAACAAGAGCCTTGCTGACAAAATTAGGGTTCTTGATTAATACGAAGAAAAGTGTCTTAACACCGTCAACAAGGTGTAAATTTTTGGGCCTTTTGTATGACTCAGTACGCATGTCTGTTGAACTCCCGTTAGACAAGGTAGAAAGGACGAGCGCTCTTGTCGAAAAATTTAGCAAAATGAGGCGGTGTAGGATTCGAGATTTTGCATCCTTTGTTGGTACGTTGGAGCCGTGTTGTCCGACCTTGAAATATGGGAGAGTACACATGAGAGAATTCGAGAGGACAAGATGGTTGGCGCTTAAACGGAACAAAGACAATTTCGAAAAAGTAATGAAAATCTCGTGAAACTTAGCGAATGAGTTTGAATGGTGGGCCCGTAACATCAATTGCGCACGAAATAGAATTGTGATTTTTAATCCTAAGATCGAAATATTCTCGGATGCCTCGCTTTCGGGTTGGGGCGCGACTTGCTCAGGCAAGCGAACCCACGGCTTCTGGAACAAAGAGGAACAGTCATTCCATATTAACTTTCTCGAAATGACGGCCGCGCTGTTCGCCTTGAAATGTTTCACGGGGCATCTACGAGATTGCGACATTCTATTGAGGGCGGACAATACCACAACAGTGGCTTATATCAATAAAAAAAGGTAGAGTTCAATTTCCGAAGTTAAATGCTGTTGCCAGAGAAATTTGGGAGTGGTGCGAACATCAAAATCTGTAGGTTTTCGCGTCTTACATACGATCAGAGTATAACAAGGAGGCAGATGTAGAATCACGCAAGTTAGAGCCCGAGACGGAATATTCCTTGGCGAACGCGGCGTTTGAAAAAATTGTCCAGAAGTTTGGGAATTCGGAGATAGATATTTTCGCGTCCAGTACGAATTGTAAATACCCAAGGTATATTTCTCGGAAGAAAGATCCCGGGGCTTGGGCAATTGATGCCTTCACGGTGAAATGGGATTTCTTTTTTTACGCGTTTCCGCCATTTTCCATTACTTTACGTGCACTCGATAAAATAAGAAGGGAGAAAAGTAAGGGAATAATGGTCGTACCATACTGGCCTGCTCAGCCTTGGTTCCCAATCTTCGAATCAATGCTCGAAACAGACTTGTACGAAGGCCAGAAGAAACGGTATAAAATCGCTTTAATTTGTATTAATGACGCTCATGGCACTTATTGTCACTAATCACTTACAGTCACTAAACTTATAGTTACTAACTGAAGTTAAAGCCGGGATATTAATATTTAAATAGGTGAAATTCTAATGGAAGTAGCAATCAAAAAGGGGGGTAATAGCACAACGAGGATATCGACTATAGACTGATGGTCTATGCGAGCTACCGCGATGTCTTCACGGGCTTAGGGCCGCCACGACAAGCTTAGAGCCGGAGTATTTGTCTGAGCGTGCTTTCGCAACTTGGTACAACTCAGTACTGACGCGACACAACGGGGAACTTTAGCTCACCGCTGGGTCCGCCAGAACAATTTTCGCAAATGTGGCGATTTTGATCAGCCTGTGTTCTCCTTGAACTCGCGGAGACTCGCATTTGCTTACCAAAAGAATGTGCTGATAAGTCTGTCGATCCGTGGGATCGCGACGTCACATCCGTTCCCGTGA